>APFE030690173.1:0-89367 GCA_000404065.3 Pinus taeda | reverse complement strand
TTTGTCTTTAAAGATTTTAATATATCCATAGAATATGGTTTTTCCTTTTAAAGATTCATTTTATAAATATTTAATTAAAAGAAATATTAAAAGATTTTGGAGCAGGATTTTGATTGTTTGTGTTGAACTAACATTTTTCCTTTGATTTAAGAAATGGTATCACATATGCTTAAGTGCAACACCAAGAGCTTGGGCACAAGTCTCCATAGAAGCATAATCTCCAAAATGGTCCATCACACAAAGAAACAGAGCATCCCTATCCTAGAGAACCTCTCAATCTCTTGGCAATATATATCTTGTGAGCCTCAATATTTTCAGGGCTGTGCTATCTTCAAGAAGTTTGGGTAGTATGTCAAAATCCATACACAGGCCTTTTTGTTTGGGGATAGAAATTCCTTCTTCCTGTTGATTTTGGGTAGCATCAGACGTGCTCTAGCTCCGAAATTTTGTGGAGGGGCTAGAACACATGAGATCTCCAAGACCCAGAAATCATTTGGAGAAATTCCACCTGGATGAGAAGTTGTTAAAATAATTAATATTTTTAATGGGTTCCTAAGTCTAAAGTTAGGAAAATAAAAATATTAATAGGTATTAATAAGAATATGGGTGAGAAACTTCTAAGTGACGAGGATCAAGTCTGATTTAATCTTAGCCGTTGCTTAGGGACTTAATCTCGACCGTTGATTCATCAACAGGAAAAGTATAAGAGGAGGCTTGAGGGTCAGTTGGAGACACACTTGAGAGATTAGTCAGTTCAATTTTTTTGGGGCGAGGTTTGATGAGAAAATCGAACAAGTGATCTGTTGCAGTGGAGGGGCAGGGATAGTTGAGGTTGGAGAATCTTCTCCAGGACCTCGAATACACAACAGAGAAAGGCAGAGAGACGCCAGAGGAGGTAGCACAAACCCAGGGAGACTGACATTGGGCCAGGAAGGGCCCACGCATTTCCAGCGTAGTGGTAGAGCCACCCTCTAGCAGAAGTCTGAATTCAGCCGGGGAGCAGCAGGATCAGTCGAGAAGGCTGACGTCAGAGCTCCAGTTGGCAGCGCAGTGTTGATGCAGTGTCCCAGTGTGCTCCACGTAGGTCCACGCAGCTACTGTGAAGGGGCAGTGCAGTTGTAGCCGGGGAGAGTCAGTCCAGTTGCTAGAACAAAGAGATTTTGTCAGGTGAAGTGAGGCAATCTCACTTAGGTTTCTGCTAGTGTATTTTTATCTATATAACTGGATAGCCGAGAGGGCATCTAGAGTTGTATTTAGAACTACTGCTTAATAATAGAAAAGCCTCAGAGTTGCTGCACCGGTTTTCCCGCATTGGGGTTTTCTGGGGACGTTTGTCCAAAAATAATGATGTCCCTTGTGTATTTGTCTTGTTATATTTCAGTTCATGGTTTATATGTATGTGTAGTTTGCAATAGTGTTTTCATCACTGTTTAAATAATCAAATAATTTGTTGAGTGTAAAAACAAGTAGGAGATGATAAACTAGTGATTGCAGTTGGATTTCTGATGTGTAGATTCAGAATTTTTCACATGGTATTAGAGCATTGCAAATCATAGGAGACTAAAGACACCAACCAGGAGATCCAGAGAATTTGTTGTAGAGAGGCAACTGTCCCGAGTGACAACGTTGTTCCAGAGCTAGAGACGTAGAGGGAGAGTGACACAGTGCAGAAGAGGTGACATAGAGGCTCATGTAGTGCCTGCGTTAGCATTTTGAGCCAGGTGAGGGTGACGCAGTAGCTGGGAAGAGGCCACACAGTAACTGCGTTAGCTGTCTAGGCCAATGCAGAAGTTGAGAGGGGCAGATCAGGTTCACGCAGAGCCATGTCATCTTTCCAGACCAGGAAGGAGTGACACAATGGCCAGGAGGAGCTGATCTAGCTCACACAGTGATTGCACAGAGCCAGAGGAGCTCAGATTCTTCAGTTTCCGAGGCTGGGGGAGTAGAGAAGATTCGATCTGATGAGCTGGTGGGACACTGGTGCTGTTGGTACATAACAGTGTTTGTGGAGACAGAGCCCAGGTAGAGGGAATCACTGGCTTGACAGATTTCTAGCCAAAAATCTAGATCCGGGTTGCAGGAGAAAAGGAAGATTGGAGAGGAGTGATTCGACATTTGGCCAGAGGATTTCCATGAAGGAAATCAGGACTAAGAGGGAGTCTAGAGGAGCTTGTTCCTTAGAAGGTTTCTTGCATCAAAGAAATCCAGATCCAAGTCTTGCTGGATTAGTAGCAGGAGAGGGAGAAGAGAACTTGTCCTATATATGTTGAGCAGAGATGGCAGTCAATGGGCTAAGGGTTCAGGATAGATTGGATGGAGCTTCCCATTTTGTCATCGGGAAGGCTAGGATCCTAGCAGTCCTGGACAAAAATTGCATCAAGGACTATGCCTTGAAAGTAGTTGTTGTTCCGGTCGACGCTGATCTGTTAAAGAAGTACGAGGAGGCCTAGGCGAAGGCCAAGTACATGATCCTAGATGGGGTCAAAGATCATGTAGTACCACACATTGCTGAGAAGGAAACGACAAGGGAGATGTGGGAGACGCTGACCACCTTGTACCAGGGCACTTCCATCCAGCGGAAGATGCTATTAGAAAATCAAATGAGACAGTACCAGATGTAGAAGGGAGAAGAGATTGATCCCGTCCTCCTCAAGTTACAAAGGATTAGAGACCAGTTGACTTTTGTGGGGTCTACACCAGATCCTGAGTTCATGGTTAGGACTGCCTTGAATGCAGTCACCGAGGACTGGGAGACATTTGTCCAAAGTATCTTGGGTAGAGCGACTCTCCCCAGTTGGGAGGAGATGTGGGCAGCTCCTCGACAAGAAGAAATCATGAGGTTGACTAGGGTGGGGGTAGCGGCAAAGGAGCCTGGGTCAAGAAGGAGGAGGAGGAGGATGCAGCTCTCGCGCCATCGGGACTGCAAGGGCGGCAGAAGCGGAAGAAGAAGGATATTTCCAAGGTTAGATGCTTAAAGTGTGGGGAACTTGGACATTATACCACTCAGTGCCCCTATAAGAAGGGCAAGGAGGAAGCTTTTGAATCGAAGGCTACTCCAGTGAAAGCTGACAGGGAAGGCGAGGATGAAGATTGTGCCATGAGTACTCATATGTCTCTGGAGAAGAGGTGGGGCGACATGGAGTTGTAGTTGAGAGGACTACGTGAACTGGGGCAAGATCCTTGAGGTGCCCAAACTCTTGGATCACATATGGCTACGGGAGCCCTTAATGAAAGTAGCAAAATGATGGGAGTCAGTTGGAGCGAGGTGTGATGGAGTGATAATGGCAGAGCTAGAGTGCCAAAGTCTGAGGTAGCACAGTCGATGTAGTAGCAGTGCGAGAGGCATAGAGCAGTTTGCAACAGCATAGTAGCAGTAGAGGGTTAGCACAGATTAGCAACAAAGGTAGCTTCAACATCATGAGGCATCCAAATTGACCATCATGTCAGTTTTTGGGTGAAGTTTCAGTTGCTTACTTCTCAACAACTGAGTTGCAGTGCAACAGTTAGCAGTGGCAGTGCTATAGGCAACATGAGGCAACATTTTGAGAGGGAGCTGTAGTACAGATGTAGCAGTGGCAGTGACAGAGTCATGGGCAGTAGTACAGGTTGTTGCAGTGCAGTGGATGAAGGGCACTAGTCCAAGCATCAGTAGCACAAAAGGCTGATGCAGTGGATCAGTGTAGTACTTCTGTTGGGAAGTGTTACTAGAGCACATTCCTCACTAAGAGGGAGTGTTGATTTTGGGTAGCATCGGATGTGCTCTAGCTCCAAAATTTTGTGGAGGGGATAGAACACATGAGATCTCCAAGACCGAGAAATCGTTTGGAGAAATTCCACCTAGATGAGAAGTTATTAAAATAATTAATATTTTTAATGGGTTCCTAAGTCTAAACTTAGGAAAATAAAAATATTAATGGGTATTAATAATAATATGGGTGATAAACTCCTAAGTGACAAGGATCAAGTCTGTTTTAATCTTAGCTGTTGATTAGGGACTTAATCTCGGCTACTGATTCATCAACAGGAAGAGTATAAGAGGCTTGAGGGTCAGTTGGAGACACACTTGAGAGTTCAGTCAGTTCGATTTTTTTGGGGCGAGGTTTGCTGAGAAAATCGAACATGTGATCTGTTGTAGAAGAGGGGCAGGGATAGTTGAGGTTGGAGGATCTTCTCCAAGACCTCAAATACGCAACAGAGAGAGGTAGAGAGATGCCAGAGGCGGCAACACAGACCCAGGGAGACTGACACTGGGCCAGGAAGGGCCCATGCATTTCCAGCGCAGGGGTAGAGCCACCCTCCAGTAGAAGTCTGATTTCAGGTGGGGAGCAGCAGGATTAGCTGAGAAGGCTGACGTTAGAGCTCCAACAGGTAGCGAAGTGCTGACGCAGTGTCCCAGTGTGCTCCACGCAGGCCCACGCAACTACTACGAAGGGGAAACGCAGTTGTAGTCGGGGACAGTTAGTCTAGTTGTCGGAACAGAGAGATTTTTCTGAGTGAAGTGAGGTAATCTCACTTAGGTTTCTGCCAGTATATTTTTATCTCTATAACTGGATAACCGAGAGGGCATCCAGAGTTGTATTCAAAACCACTACCTAATAATAGAAAACCCCGAGAGCTGCTGCACCGATTTTCCTGCATTGGGTTTTTCTGGGGACATTTGTCCAAAAATAATGGTGTCCCTTGTGTATTTGTCTCGTTATATTTCAATTCATGATCTGTATGTATGTGTAGTTTGCAATAGTGTTTTCATCACTGTTTAAATAATTAAATAATTTGTTGAGTGTAAAAACAAGTAGGAGATGCTAAACCAGTGATTGCAGTCAGTGTTTTAAGAAACGGCCGAGTCAACATTGACTCGGCCGAGTTGGTCCGTTTCGTTAGCCTGGGCATCAAAACGGTCAGCAACCCGGTTCGGACGGCCGAGTCAGCAATGACTCGGCTGAAACGGACCGAGTCCGATATGAAACGGCCGAGTTGCATGACAAAAGCCGAGGAGGACATAAAAGATTTAAGTTTGGGCAATTTCAGTGATTAATTCATCATTGTAACTCAGACCATTGACTATAGGAGCTCGAAATTATAAGCAAACATCTCTGGTGACTGTAGAGCTCGGACTATAGCACAAAAACCTGTGGAAGAGGTCCATTACAGCGTGGATCTATGTATGAACGGTCACAGCTCAGACCTTGAGTGACAGTTATCTGTAGGAGGATAAACCTCACTTGGACCTGAGGAAGGACAATCTTCTAGGCAGTGACTCGGATTAGTGGAACAGTCACAAGAGGCTCGAGCCTCGGACTTGTGACAAGTATAAGGACACTCATCTATTAACACTAATTGGAGGCTCAATCTTAGGGCTCGGAATAACCTCAAAATAGTCCTGTAGTGACACTTCTCTCGACCCTATGACAGCTTAAAGGAGGGACTGGACCAATGGACAGTCATTCAGACTTATACCCTCTGAATATTAGACAGTGAAGAGATTACAACAATGACATTTGTGAGGCTCAATGCACAGACCTATGGAGGACTTTGCAATTATACCTTGGACCTTTGTTGAAAATTTGAGGACGGATTTGGTTAGCACAGTTGGAGCAAATTTCAAGTTAGCTTTTGGGCATCTATTGAAGTCTACAGTGACAAACTTGTGAAGTAAAGATCTAAAGCTTACAAATCTTGGGAACAATCTATGGTTTGAAATTTGGTGTTTGGAAGCTCCTTGTGACTACCTCCTTGGACTTGGAACATTTGAAGAATGCAGACGTAAATTGAAGAAGTGTTATTGAAGATTGTCTTCCATCTATATTATAATGCTGTGTGTTTGGAAACATGAATGAAAATCTTTAAAATTATGTTTAAAATCTTCAAAATTATGTTTTTTATAAAAAAACTAAATATTTAATGTATTTTTTACAACGACCGAGTCATTGAAATCGAGCCGGCCGAGTCATTACCGTTTCGGAGTCGGAGTCGGAGTCAATCCTCGGCCGAGTCGGAGTCGGAGTTGGAGTTTTAAAACTATGATTTGGAGTTGATACATGACAATTAATCCTTGGGGGCTCCAATTTGCACAATTAAGCTTCAACATTTCATCATTTGCCCTCATATTCCTTCTATACCCCATCTAATAGCCCCAAAGATGATGACGTCATGCCCATGTGTGGAATAAATGCTTGCTTGATGTCACTTTGGCTGATTTGGTTTTTAGATAACACTTGCTTGCCACATCATCCTTGTCCACTTACAAGGCTTTATTGATGCAAGTGCTTCCTTAAACAACGAGCCCTAGCAATGCCTATTGCATGATACTTGTGCACCATCCCAAGGTATAAGAATACCTATCAAAGTAGGGAATTACCGCCCACCAGGGCGGAGTCAACAATGCTACAAAGGCAGAGATATCATGAAATAAAGTGTTGAAATTGGGTGGCATCGGGAAGTAATCTCACATGCTCTGGGTGCTAATGCTTGTGAGAGAGAAACACCCACAAAGTTGAGTGTGTGGGCTTTGCACCCGAGTTTGGGGTTTTGGACCCAAAGTGAGTGGGCTTGGATTGCAAGGAAAGGCATTTAATAATCTATTTTATTGTTAAGGCTGTGTTGGAGGTTTCTTGATGGACAAAGGGGCTTCCTAAGGGACCTAAGAACAAGTATAAATATAAAGCCAATGGAGAGGCTTATGACAAGAAGCATAAAGGACAATTCTTCTTGTGTGGTGGAGCTAAAAGTGACTTAGCCTCAGACCTAAGGAAGGAAGGAAGGAAGACGAAGGAGCAAAGGAAAACTAAGAGGCCAAGTTTTTTGTATTTTGGTAAGGGAAAGGAGGTCGCAGCCAAGGAGAAAGCAAGGCCAAGTTCTGTGGCAAGGAGGAGGCTGTTCTGGTTGGCCGCAGGACTAGAAGAAGGTTGCAGTTGAGGAAGAGAGGCCACAGCCCAGAACAGGTGGGCTGGGGTTAAAGGAAGGACAGTCCACTATGGCCGGCACACACAGGACAAAGGCCCACTGTCACCTCAACCTTAGTTCTCTCTCTTTAGGCCTCAACTCCTACCACAAGGCCAAGGGAGGCTTCCGGCAGTACAAATTCAACCAACTACTATAAGACACTATAGTGCCTTTAATGGGGTCTGATGGCTAAAGAGAGGAATTTTATATTTGCTGTATTGCTGGCTTAACATATAAATCTGCAACAAAAGATTAGCTAAACCAACACTCAAATACACCAAAACTCAATATAATTTAACATGTAAATAATAGAAATTAGTGTACTAAAAATATGCTAACCAGAAAAGCTGTCTATTCTATAAATGGATACCTGGTTAGACAGGCGCTTCAACAAAAACGCTTGCTGTCCTATTTTAACAGGTTTGTGAATTTGCAAATAAAATTTCTAACAAGCTAAGGTTCAAAACAATTGCTAGATATAGCATATGAGTGATAGATTTTTGTCTATTTCAAATACCCTAGCCCAAAATGTAAAATATTCTGAGTTTCAATGATTGGTTAGGAGGGTTTCTTTGTAAAATTGCTTGCAGCCTGTTTTGATAGGTCTATAATGCCTGTAAAAATGTGGAAATCAGCAAGTAAGACCCTTGTAAAGTCCAAAAGTGTCAGAACACTCCCGGATATCAGATCTAAGGGTGGGAGAGTTGAAATACTAAATTTTGGCTCGTTAGGGCCAACTTTAAGTGTTGGGCGAGCACTACGATAAATTTCTAGCCAGCTGAAAATCTTCTTTTAAGGGTCATAGGGTTAAATCATCTTGGGTAAATAACCTAGAAAATTATTTCAGCCGTTAATAATGAATTTTAGGACTGAAAAAACTCGAAATTTAGCTTCAAAAGCAAGAAATAAACAATATAGAGTAATTTGAGCTAAACAAGGAACAAATAAAGACAGACTTGGTGTATTGAGCCTTGTAGAGTGCCTCTTTGGGTGAAATCTGCAATCTGAAAATTCAGAACAACAAACTGTACTTGCAAATCTGCACATATAAAACCAGGCATACCGGTGCAAAATATACAAAATAACTCGAGGAAACCAAAAATACTTATCCCTTGGTTAAAAGACTAAATTTATGCACCTTTTCTCTAGTGGTTTACTAGCTAAAAGATATGGAAATTATAACAAGCTAGTAAAATAAATCTGAAAATAGAATGTGGAAATAAAGACAGTTTTTGAGAATTTTATGGCTGAGATATGAGACTTTACCTTTCCTCTAAAGTGTTAGATTTTTGTAGGCACAAGAATCAATGCATTCACACACAAACACCAGATCTGGTAACAGTCCCAAATTAACTTTAACACAGCTAATTAACTGAAACACACAAATGTGCCTAACTAAAAAACAAATTATGCATAATGGAACTTATAAAACCAACAATTATATCATGCACAATAATATATTACAGAACTTCTACCCAATCAATAATTCTTCATTAAGTTCTTCTCAGAGCCTACTTGGGCTCCCTTGCTGGGATAATGGCCCTCGAGGAAATTGCATGTAAAACAATTACCATGGATTTGATCCAGTGCATCAAGCCCGAGATCCATCCTTGATCTGGTTGATCTGGATTTCCTTTGCTACTCTGTGCTTTTTCCTTGGGCTTGACACAACTGAGTATCTCACTCATAACAAACTTGCAATATTACTCTTGCAGATCTCCTTCATTGCTTGTGCTCTTTCCTTGGACCCAACACAATTGAGTATCACACTCACAACAGCCTGCAACATTACTCATGCAGATCTCCTTTGTTGCTTTGTGCTCTTTCCTTGGACTTGGCACCACTGGGTATCTCACCCACAACAAATCTGCAATATTACTCCAGATCTCTTGTTTACTTGAGATAATTTCACTGTCAATGTCTTGTGCCCCTTCCCATCTCTATGCCTTGCTCAACCCTCTTAGCCCTTTTGGCTCGCTCGACCCTATCAGCCTTCTCGGTCCTCTTGGCCCAACTTGGCTCTCAAAGGTTTGAGGCTTACTTGTCCTACTCCACAAGATGCTCTGTTTATGACCACACAAATGGATCAATCACCCTTGTACTTTTCCGAAGGGTGTAATACCATGATGCATATACCGTGGGTCATCAAAATACCATGGGTCTATAGGTGCAAAGTCCCATCACTTAGCCCACCTGCCCCACATGTGAGAATACTCACGATGCTACCCAAAACATCAATACTCCCTCTTAATGAGAGATGTATTCTCGTGATACCACCTCGAAGAGGCTCTGCCTTTGAACTTGGAACACATTTACACCCTTGATCCGCTACCACAACCACTGTATATGACACAAAAGGAATTCATTCTAGGGACCCTTCTTTGAACGAAACCCTACTCTTAGAAGCCTCTCGCTCATGAGCATCTTGCATGGCCATCTTGTACCATGACTTTTCGAATGAGAAGGTTGTCTTTCTCTAAGATGCTGACTCCCTCTGAGCCTGCTAACTCCCTCTGAATCCTGACTCCCTCTTGGGCCTTCTCACCCCCTCGAAGCCTGACTCCCTCTGAATCCAAAGCGCAGGCCTTCTCGGTCCTCAAGGTCTCTGCTTGACCTTCACTTTAAGTTTCTCACTTGGATCTCCAATGGTTATGTTAGCCCTCTGACCATTTCGGTCCCGCTTTCTTGGCCCTTCTCCCATCACATGAACACTTAGACCTACGTAGAAGTATTTGCTCGAGCTACAAACTCTAACACTCCCTCTTAGTGAGGAAGGTACTTTTGGAAGAACCAACTAGAATTGGCTTACTCTTTGGTTCTTGCGCAACATCACAAGCCTCATTCACCATCTTGTTGCTCCCATTGCTAGGTCTTTTTAGCATTGCTGCAAAACCTTTGACTAGTATGGTCTCTCTCTGAGGGTTGATCTCTGCCAATCTTGTTGGCTACTAGAAATGCCCTTTGTATCACACTCTGTTGGTTGAATCTTGCCAACACTCACAACTTGTTGCGGTAGATCCTCTACCCTACGACTACTTACTGCACACTACATCTTGTAGTTATTAGATCATGCCCAATGTGGCACCCTGCTTATGACACGATCCTTTGCACTGCTTTGTGGCAATGCTTTCACTAGTGACCAAACCTGACATCCATGGCCTTGTCCCAATGATTGTCACTCATTGCCTTGTCAGCAATCCTGCTCGTGGTCTCAACATTCCCTGTCTGCAGCCTGTGCGCTACTGCAACCACATGTTCAATTGCTTTCCCTTGTAGCGCTTGTGGCCCTGCCAACCTCTATTAGATTTTCACAACGACCTCCTTTCGCAACCCCAAGCTACCCAAGGAAACATGCATTGACTGGAACCTATAAGTTGGCCCCAAAGGACGAATTTAGCCCAAGGGATTTTGGCACACTTGAAATCAGCCTCTCAAAAATTTGGCTTAGAGGATTTTGGCCACCTATTCATTGACAACTCAGCCCTGCTTCTTCCCCTCCTAGAAACTCTGTTGTTACAAGAAATTTGGCCTTGTCAAATTGACATCTCCAATAATTAATAAATCAACCTCCTTCTCGCTTCAACAATTCAACCTTGTAATCTCCAGTGATTTGGCCAACCAGAAACCCCGCGAATCAACTTGCACCCTTCCTCCTCTGTTGTTACAACATGCCATACTTAGCCAACTCTCTTGGCATGGGTCTTCAGAACATTGTTGCTCCTTGCAACAATTACTACAACTCCCTCTTAGAGTTGTCACCTGTGCCAATCTCAGATCCAACTGCCTTTCTCAAAAATCACGCTTTGATACCTTGTTAGATTTTTGTGGGCACTATACTCAATGTGCACACACACGCCTGATCAAGTAACAATCTCAAATAAACTTTAACCCATATAATTAACTAAAATGCACTGATGCGCCTAACCAAAGAAATTTATGCACAACGACATTTAGAAAATCAACAATTAGATAATGCACAATAACATATTACACACAAGTTCTATCCAATCAACAATTCTTTATTAACTTATTCTCAGAACCTACTTGGGATCTCTTATAGGGATAACGAACCTCAAGGAAATTTGTAAAGTTTTGTAGATGTTCTATGCTAAGAGCAATTTCACTTTCACACAGCAATCATACAAATAGTTAAGCAAAATGCAGATAGAACATATAAGCAGATCTTACAGAAGACAAATCAGAAACAGGAAAAATGTGTGTGTTCGTTTCGGCGGTCAACAGGATGCTTCAACCAGCAAAGTCTCCTTTGGTCAGCCAGCCCAGCATGTGTCACAACAACCCTCCAACCAGTAGATGAGTCAACCCAAGTCAGTTCTACAAAAGTCAACGCTGTCCTGAAAAGTCAACGCAGGGGCAGCAAGCTAAAAGTCAACGCAGCAGCAAAACGGTCAACCCTTTGACCTCGATTTTTGTGCCAGGTAGTACGGCCTTCAAAAATCGAACCTTCCACAAGTTTTTAGCTTGATTGGACCAAGCGTTGACCAAAGTCAACGCTGGTCAAACTTTCTGCGAAACCCTAGCAGCAGAAAATCGTACTACAGCTCAGCCGTACGGTCTGTCCTCTTCGTCCTTCCCACGTGTGGCTGAAATTCGTCCTCCAGGTAGCTCGTACTCTTTAGGATGAGAGAGGAAGATGTGAGTTGTGTTGTGATGAAATTCTCTCCAACTTTTCCTGTATTTATATCCATCAATGAGGGTGTGTGACACATCTGTTGGGCATGTGAGCCTACATGAAAAAACTGGCTGACCTTGCACATATAATTTATTAAGAATAATAAATTCAAAATATAAGTTCTGCTCATCGGAATAAGACTATTTTTATATGGATTTTACACCTCTCAAAAAGAGGAATCCAACAAAAATATTAGCCTCTTAATCTGAGCATCAGAACATGGAGTTTGGACCTAGTTGTCCAAATTTAACAGCTTCATTTCTAGCTTGATGACAACATCAAATGTAGAACATTGGACTATAGTGATGTGAGTGTTGAGATATGTGAAAAAGACGTTTGACTACAAAAGAAGCAAACTTTCTGGGTTGTGTGGGTATAGAAACTCAGATTGGGCAGTTTGTGTGGATGATAGAAAATCAACTTCTGGATATGTATTCAAGCTTGTCATGTGTGCAGTCACATAGATTGGCAATAATGCGACATGCAATAGTTCTTTCATTGACAAAAACAAAATATCAAGGAGCGTTCAAAGGAACATGTGAGGTAGTTTTGGTTGGGGAGGATGCTTTCAGACATGAAGATGCTGCAGATAAAGCCAACGCCCCTATTTTTGTTGAAGAAAAGGGTAACTAGGTTCAATATTTGTCAATGTAATTTTGACCTTTGTACTTGTCAAGAAAAATAATTACTATTTTGTAAATTATATGGGTGAGTTTCTTGCTCATTCTATAGGTCTAGGAAAGTCAAAGAGTCAAAATTATATTAAAGAGCTCTCCTTGAGCATTTATGTAGTGAACATGAGTCGCCCTAGTGTCAAGCAGCCCTCCAAGACAAGAACCATCCTTCAAAGAAGTCTGCAAACAAAGTAATGAAAAGCCATCTGTCGGCGTGCAAAAATATATTAAATAACTAAAGGATGACATGTCGGTTCACTTGGATAAGTCGGCTCAAATTGGAGACATAACCACTATATATACCCAGTTGGGGCATCTGCAAAAGAGACAAAAAAAATCTCAGACATCTCTGAAGTTTTCGGAGGTATGGTATAGTACTTCGAATAGCACAGTAAGACATAAGTCTCGGATAAGTGTCTGCAACTTCAGATGATGACAAACCCTTAGAATACCTCTGAAATCTTGGTGACAACTGCAATAATCTCCTCGCATATTTATTTGCAGTCTCGACCTAGTTCAGGGTACAGGAATCTCAGATAAAGGCAGAGGCTCAATGTGTCAATGAAGAAGGGTCATGTATCAATAGTCTTGGCATAATGATAATAAGACGAAGCTTAGTGACCTCATAGTGAAGCATTCTCGGCATGCTAGTCACAATCATGATCTCAGTGAGGTGGTAATCATGAAGATAAGGTCATGATTAATATCTCGGTGCAACTCTCATACATTATAGAGACCTCGTTGACATAAAGATGATCTCAGTAAGGGCGCAACAAGGATATAAGTAAAGGAGCAACGATGATACAATAACGATGATCTCATTATCATGGTAAAGCCCTCCATAAAGGTGCAACAATGAAGATTGCAGTAGTGATGGCCTCAATGATGCAGCTATTGTGATGATCCATATGACACAATAATGATGATGATGATGTCAACAGTAAGGAGGATTGGTGTCTTGGTCTTGGAGTGGCCCTAGTAGGTCAAGGGTCATGGTCTTGGTATTCATCAAGTAGAATCTCTATAAGAAGAATTTTGTGTGGGTTTTCCTCTCCAAGAGGGAGAGGTTTTGGCCCTGGTAGAAAGCCAACATATTGTGTTCCTCTCTCTTGTATTTTGGTAACTGTTTGATGAAGTAAGAAATACACACACTAATGATATCAAGATAAGATTGTGCTAAGAAGAAAAAGGTTAAAATACCTCACAAATAGTTATCATGCCAAGAAGAATCACATTAATTACATTTGACCTAGATTCTTCAACAACTTTGTCACAATCAATGGGTACTCAAACTAGCCAACTATCTTGTTTTCCATGAAGTAAGAAATACACACACTAATGATATCAAGATAAGATTGTGCTAATAAGAAAAAGGTTAAAATACCTCACAAATAGTGATCATGCTAAGAAGAATCACATTAATTACATTTGACCTGGATTCTTCAACAACTTTGTCACAATCAATGGGTGCTCAAACTAGTCAACTATCTTGTTTTCCATGAGCGTACCAAACATGTTGAGATTCATTGACTTTTCATCGGACATCTTATAAAGGATGGATCTATTCATTTCTAGCTTGATGACAACATCAAATGTAGAACATTGGACTATAGTGATGTGAGTGTTGAGATATGTGAAAAAGACTATGACTACAAAAGAAGCAAACTTCCTGGGTTGTGTGGGTATAGAAATTCAAATTGGGCAGTTTGTGTGGATGATAGAAAATCAACTACTGGATATGTATTCAAGCTTGGTGCAATCACATAGACTGGCGATAATGCAACGTGCAATAGTTCTTTCATTGTCAAAAACAAAATATCGAGGAGCATTGAATGGAACATGTGAGGTAGTTTTGGTTGGGGAGGATGGTTTCAGACATGAAGATTCTGCAGATAAAGCCAACACCCCTACTTTTGTTAAAGAAAAGGGTAACTAGGTTCGGTATTTGTCAATGTAATTTTGACCTTTGTACTTGTCAAGTAAAATAATTATAATTTTTATAAATTATATGAATGAGTTTCTTGCTCATTCTATAGGTCTAGGAAAGTCAAAGAGTCAAAATTATATTGAAGAGATCTCCTTGAGCATTTATGTAATGAACATGAGTGGCCCTAGTGTCAAGCAACTCTCCAATACAAGCACCATCCTTCAAAGAAGAAGTCTGCAAACAAAGTGATGAAAAGACATTTGTCGGTGCACAAAACTATATTAAATAACTAAAGGATGACATATAAGTTCACTTGGATAAGTGTGCTCAAACTGGAGACATAACCACTATATATACCCAATTGGGGTATCTGTAAAAGAGACAGAAAAAATCTCGGACATCTCTGAAGTTTTCAGAGGTATGGTATAGGACTATAGATAGCACAGTAACACATAAGTCTTGGATAAGTGTCTGCAACTTCAGATGATGACAAAACCTTAGAATACCTCTGAAATCTTGTTGACAACTACAGTAATCTCCTCACATATTTCTTTGCAGTGTAGACCTAGTTCAGGGTATAGGAATCTCGGATAAAGGTAGAAGTTCAATGTGTCAATGAAGAAGGGTCATGTCTCAACAGTCTTGGCATAATGATAATAAGACAAAGCTTAGTGACCTCATAGTGAAGCATTCTCGGCATACTAGTCATAGTCATGATCTTAGTGAGGTGGCAATCATGAAGATAAGGTCATGATCAATATCTTGGTGCAACTCTCATACATTATAGAGACCGCGTTGACATAAAGATGATCTCAGTAAAGAGTGCAACAAGGATATAAGTAAAGGAGCAACTATGATACAACAATGATGATCTCATTATCATGGTAAAGCCCTCCATAAAGGTGCAATAATGAAGAGTGCAGTAGTGATGGCGTCAATGATGCAGCTATGATAATGATCTAGATGACACAATAATGATGATGATGATGTCAACAATAAGAAGAGGATTGGTGTCTTGGTCTTGGAGTGGTCTAGTAGGTCAAAGGTCATGGTCTTGGTATTCGTCAAGTAGAATCTCTATAAGAAGAATTTTGTGCAGGTTTTCCTCTCCAAGAGGGAGAGGTTTTTGGCCCTGGCAGAAAGCCAACATATTTTAAGAAAAAGGTTAAAATACCTCACAAAGTGTTATCATGCTATGAAGAATCACATTAATTACATTTGTCCTAGATTCTTCAACAAATTTGTCACAATCAATGGGGTGCTCAAACTAGCCAACTATTTTGTTTTCCATGAGCACACCAAGCATGTTGAGATTCATTGACTCTTCATGAGAGAACTTTTAAAGGATGGATTTATTCATTTCTAGCTTGATGACATCATCAAATGTAGAATATTGGACTATAATGATGTGAGTGTTGGGATATGTGAAAAAGACATATGACTACAAAAGAAGCAAACTTCTAGATATGTATTCAAGCTTGGCATGCGTGCAGTCATATAGATTGGCGATAATGCAACATGCAATAGTTCTTTCATTGACAAAAACAAAATATCGAGGGTCATGGTCTTGGTATTTGTCAAGTAGAATCTCTATAAGAAGAATTTTGTGCAGGTTTTCCTCTCCAAGAGGGAGAGGTTTTGGCCCTGGCAGAAAGCCAACATATTGTGTTCTTGTCTCTTGTATTTTGGTAATTGTTTGATGAAGTAAGAAATACACACACTATTGATAGCAAGATTAGGTTGTGCTAATAAGAAAAAGGTTAAAATACCTCACAAAGATTTATCATGCTAAGAAGAATCACATTAATTACATTTGCCCTAGATTCTTCAACAAATTTGTCACAATCAATGGGTGCTTAAACTAGCCAACTATTTTGTTTCCATGAGCATACCAAGCATGTTGAGATTCATTGACTCTTCATGAGACAACTTTTAAAGGATGGATCTATTCATTTCTAGCTTGATGACGCCCTCAAATGTAGAACATTGGACTATAATGATGTGAGTGTTGAGATATGTGAAAAAGACATTTGACTACAAAAGAAGCAAACTTCCTAGGTTGTGTGGGTATAGAAATTTAGATTGGGCAGTTTGTGTGGATGATAGAAAATCAACTTCTGGATATGTATTCAAGCTTGGCATGCGTGCAGTCATATAGATTGGCGATAATGCAACATGCAATAGTTCTTTCATTGACAAAAACAAAATATCGAGGGTCATGGTCTTGGTATTCGTCAAGTAGAATCTCTATAAGAAGAATTTTGTGTGGGTTTTCCTCTCCAAGAGGGAGAGGTTTTGGCCATGGCAGAAAGCCAACATATTGTGTTCTTGTCTCTTGTATTTTGGTAAATGTTTGATGAAGTAAGAAATACACACACTATTGATAGCAAGATAAGATTGTGCTAATAAGAAAAAGGTTAAAATACCTCACAAAGAGTTATCATGCTAAGAAGAATCACATTAATTACATTTGCCCTAGATTCTTCAACAAATTTGTCACAATCAATGGGTGCTCAAACTAGCCAATTATTTTGTTTTCCATGAGCGTACCAAGCATGTTGAGATTCATTGACTCTTCCTGAGACAACTTTTAAAGGATGGATCTATTCATTTCTGGCTTGATGACAACATCAAATGTAGAACATTGGACTATAATGATGTGAGTGTTGAGATATGTGAAAAAGACATTTGACTACAAAAGAAGCAAACTTCCTAGGTTGTGTGGGTATAGAAATTTAGATTGGGCAGTTTGTGTGGATGATATAAAATCAAATTTTGGATATGTATTCAAGCTTGGCATGCGTGCAGTCATATAGATTGGCGATAATGCAACATGCAATAGTTCTTTCATTGACAAAAACAAAATATCAAGGAGCATTGAATGGAACATGTGAGGTAGTTTTGGTAGGGGAGGATGCTTTCAGACATGAAGATGCTGGAGATAGAGCCAACACCCCTACTTTCGTTGAAGAAAAGGGTAACTAGGTTCGGTATTTATCAATGTAATTTTGACCTTTGTACTTGTCAAGAAAATAATTATTATTTTTATAAATTATATGAACGAGTTTCTTGCTTATTCTATAGGTCTAGGAAAGTCAAAGAGTCAAAATTATATTGAAGAGCTCTCCTTGAGCATTTATGTAATGAACATGAGTGGCCCTAGTGTCAAGCAATCCTCCAAGACAAGCACCATCCTTCAAAGAAGAAGTCTGCAAACAAAGCAATGAAAAGACATTTGTCGGCGTGCAGAAATATCTTAAATAACTAAAGGATGACATGTCGGTTCACTTGGATAAGTCGGCTCAAACTGGAGACATAACCACTATATATACCTAGCTGGGGTATTTGCAAAAGAGACAGAAGAAATCTCGAACATATCTGAAGTTTTCGGAGGTATGGTATAGGACTTCAAATAGCACAGTAAGACATAAGTCTCGGATAAGTGTCTGCAACTTCAGATGATGACAAAACCTCAAAATACCTTTGAAATCTCGGTGACAACTACAATAATATCCTTGCATATTTCTCTGCAGTCCTGACCTAGTTCAGGGTACAGGAATCTCGGATAAAGACAGAGGTTCAATGTGTCAATGAAGAAGGGTCATGACTCATTAGTCTTGGCATAATGATAATAAGACGAAGCTCAGTGACCTAACAGTGAAGCATTCTTGGCATACTAGTCACAAGCATGATCTCAGTTAGGTGGTAATCATGAAGATAAGGTCATGATCAATATCTCGGTGCAACTCTCATACATTATAGAGACCTCGTTGACATAAAGATGATCTCAGTAAGGGTGCAACAAGAATATAAGTAAAGGAGCAGCTACGATACAACAAAGATGTTCTCATTATCATGGTAAAGCCCTCCATAAAGGTGCAAGAATAGTGTTGCAGCAATGAAGAGTGCAGTAGTGATGGCCTCAATGATGCAGCTATGATGATAATCTAGATGACACAATAATGATGATGATGATGCCAACAGTAAGAAGAGGATTGGTGTCTTGGTCTTGGAGTTGCCTAGTAGGTCAAGGGTCATTGTCTTTGTATTTGTCAAGTAGAATCTCTATAAGAAGAATTTTGTGCAGGTTTTCCTCTCCATGAGGGAGAGGTTTTGGCCCTGGTAGGAAGCCAACATATTGTGTTCTTGTCTTGTGTATTTTGGTAATTGTTTGATGAAGTAAGAAATACACACACTAATGATATCAAGATAAGATTGTGCTAATAATAAAAAGGTTAAAATACCTCACAAATAGTTATCATAGATTCTTCAACAACTTTGTCACAATCAATGGGTGCTCAAATTAGCCACCTATCTTGTTTGCCATGAGTGTACCAAGCATGTTGAGATTCATTGACTCTTCATCAAAAATCTTATAAAGGATGGATCTATTGAACTGTAGAACCGTACCACAAAGGACCAGACTGCAAACATTTTCAGTGAGTGTTTGGGTTCCAATAAACTTGATGTGGTTAACAGATTGACCAGTAAGAGAGGGTGTTAAAATAGATATCAAATTATAATAGACAATTAGATATTAGGCATGGACATTAATAAAGTCACTTTCTAACTTAGGCTATTTTATGCTTTTATGCTTTATTTCACTTTTTGGTCTATAACACATTCATAAAGTGGATTTGACTTGATTGTGCTAATAAGAAAAAGGTTAAAATACCTCACAAATAGTTATCATAGATTCTTCAACAACTTTGTCGCAATCAATGGGTGCTCAAATTAGCCACCTATCTTGTTTGCCATGAGTGTACCAAGCATGTTGAGATTCATTGACTCTTCATCAAAAATCTTATAAAGGATGGATCTATTGAACTGTAGAACTGTACCACAAAGGACCAGACTGCAAACATTTTCAGTGAGTGTTTGGGTTCCAATAAACTTGATGTGGTTAACAGATTGACCAGTAAGAGAGGGTGTTAAAATAGATATCAAATTATAATAGACAATTAGATATTAGGCATGGACATTAATAAAGTCACTTTCTAACTTAGGCTATTTTATGCTTTTATGCTTTATTTCACTTTTTGCTCTATCCCACATTCATAAAGTGGATTTGACTTGACTAGCTTGTAGCCCTTTATAAGTAGGCTTTCGCTTTCTCATTATTAATTCAATTTTGATTTTCTTTGTGTTGTTGTTCTTGTTACATTGAAGATGTGGCAATAATTAGATACCCAAAAATTGTATAGAGCAGTGGCAAAATGTAATATTCTCACTAGAAAATATCCAAGAATGGCCACTGTTAGCCTCACTCTCATATTAAAAATAATAATGTCAAAAAATATTAAATTAATTAGGAGTCAGCTTAGAGTCTAGTTGGTTGAGAGATTCTCTCCAACTTGTTAGTCTCGTAGATTAGTGTATGGTTGAGATATTTGCTCAACGAAAGTGTCCAAGATAGACACACTATCTTGAGAGAAATATCCTCTTGTATTTATATTTGTATTATACACATTATTTGATAATGAGAATGAGAGGAATGTAGTGAGGCTCTCAGGCCTTTTTCGCCATGTTTATGTCTTTGATAATTTATGTGTGTTTATTTAATTTTCTTCATTGTGGTATCAGAGCAAATTCTGTTCTGTGGGCCTAGTAGGTAAGGCTGAGAAATTTGCAATAGAAAAGTTGCAGTGTGCGTGCTAGTGGGTGTATGGAGTAATATTTTGTTATTTTCTTTTCCAATCTCGATGTTAGTATTCCTCTGTATGTGGCATATTGTTGTATGTGTCATATGAGTCCAATTTAGAGCACAATCACCATTCAACGCTCCCGTTCCATGCTAGAAATGCCACTGGAAGGCATCCATTACTATGATGATCTTCTCTCCCTACAATTTGTTTATGGTTAGTCGGGTTTGAATGATTTGACTTGTAATGTGAGAGTGTTGCTTAGGTGCTCGAAATATACACAACAATTAGAGCCATGGAAGCGTTGACTTTACCTCTTCTCTGCGACTGAACCGAGCCATAGCTGTAGCTGCATCCGCGCTGCTCGATCTGATCGACAATCATCAATTAATCGGAGGAGGTGAGTCATTCCATTGGAATCTATGAGAGTCTGGGTGAAGAAGTCAACAGAATTGTCTACCGAAAAGTTGATTTACTCGATATGGTTATGGAAAGAGTGTATTTGATTGTCAATTTTTGTTGTTGCTATGTTTCTAAGTTAAAAATCTTTATTGACTAGTTGCATTTTGAGCAAATTTGTATGCTGTAATTGTTCAACTCTAGTTGCATATGGATCAAATTCATGGCTTATAATTTTTCGATTTCTATGGTGCTATCACTTCATAGTTGGGTGTAATTGATTTGAAGAAATTTGATAAGTTAAAGTCGAAATAGAGCGAAATCAAACTTAGATCAAGTCAAAACAAGAAGCAGGAGAATTGAGAATCGACGCAACCTGCATGGTAAGGATAACTACAAGCTAGAATGGCGACAGGACTTGGATAAACAGGATAGTTGGCGCAAGTCAACTGATTCCGTATGTTTTGATGATGGACCACAGAGAAGTTTATCTTCATCTCTATTAAAAAATTCCTCTCATTTAGCTACGGGCAACGCTGAGCTGCATCAACTGTGGAGTTTGTTGAAGCATTCTCCAGATCAACATCTCACATAGTTAATGGACAAAGATTCTCAAGCCAAGGATACCCTCTGCCAAAGGCCGTGATTGTAATCGAGCTGTGCACTTGGATTGAAAAGCTGATTGTTGGCGATTGTGCTGATTGCTTCTGCGCTTTGAAGTCGGATCTCTGGAATCTTTCTCTAATTCTTCTATTGGCTCTTTTGCGGTCAGAGTCGGATCTTCTTCCTTAAGAGTTTTGGCTATTGCAATGAGAGTGTAGAGCAAAACTCGCTGATCAAACATGGTTTGTGTGAAAGGTAAACTTGTCCCACGACATTTGACGAACATAATCAATGCTAAATGAACTCAAACACTCATCCTCGAAGTCGCGAAGAATGGCAATCTCCCATTTCAGAAGCACGCTGACAAATTTGTAATGTATTCTTTGTGCATCTCTACATTGGAAGACCTACAAACTCCGCGTTGAAAGCTCTACGTTTGGATACATTGTAGTAGAGGGTTTGAATGTGTTTCATACTCAAATGTGTGAATGTGATGACCTTTGCATACGGTGGAGCCAACGTGACTAAAAGTACGGGGATTGTTAAAAGCATGGACGGTGAGTTATTTTAAACGTCAAAGGATGTGGCTTTTTTTTAAAGCATGATGTGTGCTTTAAAAAGTAGATTCATTCACATTTTAGAGTGAATGTAAGATTCAATTTTTCATTTCTTTAAAGGAAACTTCGTAAAATTCTTTTAATGGGAGTTTTAGAAGAAAAGAGATTAAAGTTAATGGAGGGATAAGGTGGATTATAAAGTTTTTTATATATATTTGTAATGGAGAAATAAGGAGTATATTTTGTAATATTTTTGAAGTGATAAGTTTATTTTTTGTTACTCTCCTAATATTCGGAGTCACAAGTGATTTATAATGATAAGTGAATTTTTAAGGGATGGTAATTATTGTAATTTGAAGTAATGTTTTTAAAGAATTTGCGAGCTTGGCATTCTTATTGCTTGAGAAATTTCAATCACGATGTTGTGATTCTTGTGGAGGTGAAGGCTGATGCACTTCAGTATTTAATAAAAAGATAATTTTTGCGGCGTTGATGTGTCCTAGATGTGCTCGATATTGAATAAGGGGATCTTAGGTATACCATGAGTTTTCTTGTGATGGTGTATGATTCTTGATGTTGCTTATGTTTTGTGTCTAGTTTTGACACTCTCTTTGTAATATGGTACACATGGAGTACACAACAAATTAAACAAATGCATGCACATAATAAATTCTATTCAATCTCATGTAATCAAGCATAAATAAGCAAAGCACAAGCAATCGATTAGCTACAACACATAATAAAAAATATCAAGTTGTCAACATCAACGTTCATAATGATTCTACATCAACATGCAATTCAACATCATTCACTCAAGGAAATCAAGTTAATGAAGCTGTCATTTACATCAACTTTTGGACAATGCACTTGCAACTTTTTTGTACAAGTCAACTCAACAAAATTGTAACTTGCAAATCATAATTTGTAAGTTAACTTGTACTCAAAGTCAAATAAAATTGAGTTGAATTGTAAGGGTGCATTTTCGGTTTAACCCGACACCCAAGTTTTGAATTGATAAGGGGTTAAGAGAGTCAATTATTTTCAACTAAGTCGTCAAATTCACTTAAAGTAGTCATTAAATCATTGTAAGCATTCTCTTGGGTGCATTTTTTGATATTATTCGACACCCTTATTTTGCAAATAAGCTAAATCAAGTGAGTGAGTTCAAGCGAGCACAAAGTACAAGTGAACACGTTTAAGACATCAACCGAGCGTGAAATTGATTGAAGCAACAATCAAGCAAGCATCAAGCGAGCGAGTTCAACTCTAAAGCAAGCGAGCGTGTAATGCAAGAAACAATCAAGCGAGAGAATCAAGCAAGTTCAAATTAAAAAACAAGCGAGCGTGAGTTCCAGCAAACAAGTTTAAGCCAAGCAAGTTCCAAAAATCTATCAAGTGTTAAAACCAAGCGAGTGTGAGTTCAAGCGAGCTTGAAATTCAAAGTGACAATCAAGCAAGCAAGTTTAAACCAAGCAAGGTCAAAAAATCTAGCAAGTGTTAAAAGCAAACGAGCGTGAGTTCAAGCAAGCGAGTTCACATGGAGAATTTCATTCAGTGGTTACAGGTTCTTAACAATTTGATCCAATCAATTGCTGAAGACATGGTGAAAATCAACAAAGCAACTCTTGCTGATATTCAAATGCATCTACAACAAGCACATGAGACAATTGAGTTTCTTCAATTGGAGTCACAATTACAATGAGATGAATTGCAATAGAGGAGTCATGCTTCATTCAACCATACAGATGAAGATAAAAATGATGATTCCAAATCACTCATCCAAACAACTTCAAGTGTAGAAGTTGTCCATGATCAAGTTCAACTTTCTTCTTCCAAGCCAATCATCAAGCTGTGGGAAGAAATCCAAAGAAACAAAAATTGACGTGGATTAGGATATGACAAAGATTACAACGACTTTCATATCTCGTATTATTCAAAGCCGATCAAGTTCATCAGTGCATGGTTTCTTGATCAAGTAACATCAACAAGCCATGCGAAAGTTGAAGACAAACCCGAATTCAAACATTGTCAAAGAACAGGTCATATGGAAGATCATTGTTTTGATCTCCATACTTGTCACCATTGTGGCAAGCAGAATCACTCATTAGAGAAATGTCGCAAACAAAACTAACCAACCAGATTGAAGATGAATTATGCATGGATTGATCCTTGGGAATGGTTGTCAACAGTGAAACGATTGTATAAGTTTTACCACAGAATTCAATCTCACCTATTGCAGCCAACAATCGATTGAAGATGGTATTCTCGTGCACCTGAACTGGGAGTACAACAGTGAAACTCTTCTACACTTGAAGGGGGTAGTTCAAAAATCAAATGTAGATGATTGTCTCTACTTTCAATTGACAAAGGGGGGAAATGATAATGGAATTGAAGGTGGTTGTCAGACTGAAAGTTTTGACAACATCAACAAAATCAGTCAGTGGGCATCATCATCAAATCAGTCAGTGGGCATCATCAACAAATCAGCTAGTGGGCATCATCAACAAATCAATCAGTGGACATTGTCCCAAATTCAAACATTGTCAAAGAACAGGTCATATGGAAGATAATTGTTTTGATCTCCATCCTTGTCACCATTGTGGCAAGCATAATCACTCATCAGAGAAATGTTGCAAACAAAACCAACCAACCAGATTGAAGATGAATAATGCATGGATTGATCCTTGGGAATGGTCGTCAACAGTGAAAAAATTGTATAAGTTTTACCACAGAATTCAATCTCACCTATTCCGGCCAACAGTCAAATGAAGATGGTACTCTCGTGCACTTGAACTGAGGAGTACAACAGTGAAACCCTTCTACACCTGAAGGGGGGGAGTTCAGAAATCAAATGTAGATGATTGTCTCTACTTTCAGCTGACAAAGGGGGGAAATGATAATGGAATTGAAGGTGGTTGTCAAACTGAAAGTTTTGACAACATCAACAAAATTAGCCAGTGGGCATCGTCATCAAGTTACCCAGTGGGCATCATCAACAAATCAGCCAGTGGGCATCGTCAAATTAGCCAGTGGGCGGTCAACATTAAAGCAGCCAGTGGGCGGTCATCATCAACAAATTTGCCAGTGGGTGGTCAACATCAAAGTAGCCAGTGGGTGGTTTCGACATCATCAAATTCACGAGTGGGCGTTATCAACATTTTGTCAGTGGACAAGCAATTGGGATGTTGATGGAAAGCAAAGGATAGATGGATCCTTTTGCAGCTTGGCACCTGATGGACTTGTCAAGCAATTTTCAGAGATGTATCAGACTTGTAGCTAATTCATGTTCTCTTTAGATTGGAGCATCCAACTTTGGCAGTTTTTTCAGGCAGTTTTTCATTGAGGATCAACTTAGCAGTTTCAACATGAGAAGTTGGAGATGGTACAAGTTCTTACTTTGGACTTATCATTGAGGGGGGAATGTTAGCCTCACTCTCACATTAAAAACATTATAAGTCCAAAAATATTAAATTAATCATTATTATTATTTATATATTTATATTTATAATATTCATAACATTGCCTTCCCTTTTAGAAAAGCTTTGTTTTCAAAGCTTATTGACGAGGAAGCGTGTCATCTGTTTCTTTGTCTTGTAATCTGTTCACATCTTTCTGAATTCTTGGAGTTGTCAAGTTTGTTGATACAAGACGTTAGGATTCTCGAAGTGATAAACAAAATTCTCACATTGAGAAGGGATCTAACCATCCTAAATCAATTTTTGGCAGAATGTTGCGGTTACTAGAAACTCGAGATGAATTGTTATCACAATACGGGATTATGGTGACATTAATATTCTTTGGAAAATAAGTTACTTGTTTCTTGTATGAATGATATTGATTTGCAGATTGGTTGAGATGTCTGCTTTTATGATTCGGATGTCGATAAGGAGTTCTTGTGATCTGATCTCCCCTTAACCTATTTGTGGTGATTTCTTTGTTTACTTGAGGTATCTGATTTCCTTTAGGTACAAGATTTGCTTAGTTAATTGTTGGATCTTCACTTGGAATTTTCCTAATTGGAGCTGCAACTTCTGAGAACGTCTTAACTTCAATTGGATTGGGATGTTTCTAAATTATTGTATTTTTTGGATCAGTGTTTGTTCCTTTTTCTTTGACATGAATTTTCACATCTGAAGATTTTGATGCTTCTTGCATAAGTTGTTTTAACTTGTCTTTTAGCGACTTCTCATCACTTTTAAGCTTCTTTATTTGTGTAAGTAGGTTTTGATTATGATTCTTTAGACGAAAGTTCTTTGCTTTTTCAATTGTTGACTTTATTCTGAGTGTTGTTTTCCTCATCTTTTAAATTTTGATTTGTTCTAATAACCTTTGATTAAGGTTCTTTAAGCTTAAATTTTCCTCTTCTTGTTCTGGTAGGTGCTTCTTGAGTTCTTCCTTTGTGACTTTAGCCTGCTTGACTTGTTCGAGTAATTTTTCACTATGGTCTTTGAGGCACAAAATTTCTTCGTCCTTTTTTATTACATCCTTATAATGCATACCTTCAAGATCTGTATATTTCTGTTTTGATGCCTTGTTTTGCTAAAGTTTGGCTATTTTGTCTTCGAAATTTTTGATATGTGAATTCTCTTTATCTTCAGACTGCAATTTCTCGGTAACTACATTGTTTTGTAGGAGTGATGTTGGGTGTTCAACTTGCAAATTAGATTTTGTTTTCTTTAATTCTTGAGCCATAAAGTGTCGCCATTAATTGTTTTATCCCTTAATAAAACTTAATGTCTCCTTCTAAGGATTGTTTTCGTGTGTCACTTCGATATTCAACTGAAGTAAAAGTTTTGTGACATTTTTTGCAAATGACATTTTGATTTCTAAATGCTCTTGACAATTAGAATATCCTTCAAAACAAAAAGGGCATTTTGAAAAGAAACCATGGTTCTTCATGGAGTGCATCTTTTTGCTTTTCTAAACTTTTTAATTACTTAATTATTCACTTTGAAGTTTGAACACACACACACATATGTTTTCCTCCATAATTCTTTATATGAGTAACCTTTATATATATATGCTCGATGTACAAACGCGACTAACGAATACAAACATGAGTAACCACACGCTATTCAAATCTGAGCACTTGAGACCTGGCCTTTAGGACTTTGTATGGAATTGGCACGGCAACATCAATGATGAATGAGAGTGACAAAGAGCAAATGGATGTGGTTACGGTAACAATGGTAGAGTGTATGACTGTGTGTGACATTAGTTCCAGATATGGTGGCAGCGGAATCAATGTATGAGCAACTGGAATGAATCAAATGCAACGAATTGGACAACAAGGTGATGATAGTGTATAGTTGTTGCACACGCGTTGATTGTCGTTCAGTGTGCTTGCAGTTGTAATGAACAAAGTTCGTACACTCAAAGGAATGCTTTGCAATAATGTTCAGAATACTTCGAAGGCAAAGACATTCATTGTACAACAAGTAATTGTATATTGAATATTATATAAAAGAATTGATGAGATGATTACAAATGAGGGTGAGGGCATGCTTATATACCTAGGCAAATACCTCTTCACCAATGGACATGTCCTTAGGGACATACCTCTTCATTAACTAATTACTAGTTAATTAATCATTAATTATTATTATTATTATTTACATTATTTGTACTATATATATATTTTATTCATAACATTGCCTTCCTCAAAAAGATTTGTCCTCAAAGCTTATTGTTGACAAGGCATATCATTTGTTTTTTGTCTTTGTAATCTTATTCGCATTTTTTGGAATTCTTCGATCTATCATCTTTGTTGATACAAGTTGATAAGATCCTTGGAGTGATATAGTTTACTATTTTTGGCAGTTTTTTGGGTCTTGAACTTCCGGAGTTGTTTTGAGGCCCTAAACAATGTTTTTTTGGCAAAATGCCTTTGGCAATTTCTATGGAAATCACGTCAGTCGCTGTAGTCCTTGGAGAGATCTTTCCAACGAGGTATCTTACACGTTAAATGGAGATAATATGACCAAGTCACGACCCTGGGAAGTTGGCTGCCGAACTAACCACAAAGAGGCCCATAAACTCTTGGTGTTACATCTCCTTGGGTTAGGGTTTTGGTTGTTTAGGGCTTCTTCTTATTGTTCAATAATAAAAAGGTCCTGGAGCCTCATTATAACTTAGTTTAGAGGCATGCAGTCGCCACATCTCTTCTAAGAGATAAGCTACCATTGCCTAAGCTAGTTTTATTTCCATTTTGTTTGTAAGCATTTTTCAGTATTTGATATTAATGAAATGAAATGTTATTTCTGCTACATCTCTGTATTTATGGTTATATCTGTAATTTGTTGCGTTCCTATTTAAATCTAGATCAGTGGTATCATAGCAGTTTGCTCTTTCTCTGTTTTTCTTTGCATGTCCCCAATGAGGTCGGGATATAAGGAGTTAGGGCTTGAACTGGTCGAACCTTTGCAAGATCAGCCTCGCAAATCTTGACGACCTTCAATGGCGGATGAAAAGAAAGATGAGGGGGTAGGAGAAGCTATCAAAATCTCGCTCAAAGAAGCCCTTGGGCGACAAAGGAACACGATGATGGACAACTTTGCCCAGATCCTTCATTGGCTACCCAAGGGCGACACATCTACTTCCAGCAGCTACTCTAGAAGAGTCACACCCTTTATGGTACAAGTTAATGTTGACATTCCCATATTTAAGGGTTAGATAGATGCAGATGCTGTAGATAAATGGTTAAATGCGCTAGAAGGATATTTTTGTGTTCATGATTTTTCCAGCCGAGAAAAGATCACTTTTGCACTTCTTAAAGCCGCTATTCATGTCAAGGACTGGTGGGATACCTACTGCGAGCAAAATGATGAAAGTACGGCCTCACTGTCTTCAGCGACACCCACTTGGAATTCATTCTTGGATGCCATCAAGGAGCAGTACTACCCTATCGAAAGCTACGAGGATAAATACATAAAGTGGACCACGCTGCGGCAGGGAAGGGACCAAGACATGTCGAAGTTTACCAATATTTTTCATACCCTTCGCACAAAGTTGGGTATAAAGGATTATGAGTGGCGTTTGGTACTCAAATACCCTAGTTGGCTACACAGGTACATCCAGGACGAGATGGAGTTACTGGATATCTCCTCGCTTGGCACGATGTATTAATATGATCGAGCATAAGTTTAAACAAAAGAAGCGAGACTTTGGATCTATGAATTCGAAGAACAAAGGACAAAGCCAAGGCAAGGCGACCCAAGACAACCTGTCGAAGATGCAAGAAAAAAACATCACCACGAAGTCAAAGGACACTGGAAAGTGGTGTGAGATCCATAAGAGCCCACTCACAACACAAGTGAGTGTTGGTTTAAGCAGTTGTTAGTGGTTGAGTTGAAGGCTTCAGAATCAGATGCATGTTCTGACCTCGAGTCAAAACCCGATAAGAGGAATGACAAAGGGAAGCAGATTATTGATGCGGAACCCAGCGCCACTGTTGCCATCGCCAAGATCCAGAGAATGCGCTTGAAGATCCAGAGGAGGGGGGACATTTTTTTCACTCATAAATGTGGGTGAAGGGTTCGCCGCTGAAATTCATTCTCGAAAGTGGCAGCGAAAAGAACCTCATTTCAGCAGAGGTCGTGAAGAGGCTGGGCCTACTGACCATACCACACCTGCAACCATACAAAATCGGGTAGCTTCACCAAGGATGTGATCTCCGAGGCAGCGAATAGTGCGGCCTTCCCTACAACATCAAGCCTCTCACAGATGATGTATTGTGTGATGTTGCTCCTCTCAACGTTTGTGATGTATTATTAGGACAACCATATTTGTGGAAGCGACATGCTGTATATGAGTCTAGACCTCACTCTGTGATTATTTCTTTGGGTAATACCAGTGTTGCGGGGGAGTGCCTCCCCCTCCCTCGATCCCTCTCCCAATCTGTGCTCCGGGGGCGAGCGCGTTCCCAAAAAAAAATGCTCCCTGCCTTTTCGGGGGTGTTTAGCCTTTTTTGCAATAATGTTCCAAATGCAATTTTTTTCAAAGAAACAAATAAGTTTTGAGTGGGGCAACTTAATGGTCAAGCTTATGGCCCTAGTATTGATATGCGATTCTCCTTAATTTTCATTTTCGTCCTTTTACTTAAATTTTTAACATTACCATGAAATGACTCAGGATGTTTGAGAGTGGTTCAGACCTCATTGGATTTCATATGGAGAAAGTAGAATTTTAGATTTCATTCAAAATCTAGTAGACTTGTCAATTTTTTAGGATTTCAGGATTACAATGTTTCCATTGAATTTTGTCATGTATTAGGGTATGGAATTCGTATTTAATCAAGAGCACCAATCCCTCTATGTACCTTGATGTTAGTGACATTGGCTGTCAAACTCCTCTCTCATGACCCTCCTAAAAATGTATGCATCACTCAAACAAATCCTTGACTTGACATGCTATTCTTTTTCTATCTCATGTTAATGCTTAGAGGGTGATTTTAATGACAAAGACCCTGATTTTCCAACAAGACTAAAAAGTAGACATTTCTCGTGGTGGCAAGAGGCCTAAGCATGAGCAATAGATAATAGTTTTACTTGTCTTTTCTAGTTTCTAGTAGTTTTTATAACTATTGACTCTTTCATATTTATTATGATATTTTTTTAAACAATATATGACCATTTAAGTTTGAAGTTGGCAATTATAACTCATTAGTAACGAATTATGAATATGATGCTTCATGAAAGTTGAAAGTTGTTTCATTTCATTTCATGTTAGATATTATTGTTGTAATGGTTACACTTAGCATACAAGTACAACTTTGGTGATCAATGATGATAAATGTTATATATTGAATTTTGAAAGCTTGAAACTTTAAGATTGATGAATCACGAGACTCAATATGTTGTATGTTACTACGTTACTAACTTGTGGACGTGGTTGATGAAGATTATAACTTCTAGATGATTGTTGTTATATGGTTCAATCTATGTTTTTTTTTTGTATCTTCTTCTTCTTCTTAATGTTTTTTTTATATCTAATTCATAATTTTACATGTTTTTTTTGACATATATGAATAAAAAATATAAAAAATATGTATATATTATATAAAAAACGCTCCAGGATTCTCTCCCAAACTGGGAGCTTTTGAAAATGTTGCTCCTGCACCCGTTTTCAGTCCCCCTCCCAAGTAACACTAGGTAATATGTTATACAAGATACCGGAGGTAGCCCCACCTATCGCCACCTCTTTGATCTCTGCCAAGAAATGTAGTAAGATCATCTCCCAGACTAGGAAATTTATTTTCTTTTTGGTTCGCTCTCAAAGTAAGGGGAAGATCATAGTCACATCCATGGCCCTTGGGAAGGGTTCTTCCACGTAGCAGAAGCAGGTGGATATGGTCATGAAAGAATATAGGGACATCTTCTCCTCACCCACAGGGGTATCGTTGCACTATCATGTCAAGCATTTGTTCGATCTGACTCCCAGAGCACCTTTACCCAATGGGCCGATATATTGCCACTCTATTATGGAAAATACCAAGTACAAGCAGCGATATGATCAACATCGAGTGCCACACAAGTTTTAGGTGGGCGACAAAGTCGGGTTGCATTTGCAAAAATAATGCCTTACAAGAGCCCATCGGAAGCTCAGACCACTCCGATATGGTCCTTAAACCATTACCAAGTCTATGGGAAACAAAGCTTTGGAGCACAATATTCCCCCATTCCTTGGCTTGCAAGAACGCCTTCGACCATACTTTCCACCATTGTTGGACACATCCGACATTGCAGAACAATTCACACCAACAGAGTTAAATCCAGACTGCATGGAACAAGTTGCAATTGATCAGATCATGGACACGCAGATCAAGAACACTTGCTAGTAGAAGATCCAGCTATATTGAGTTGTCAAAGGCAGCCAACTCCTGCACCAAGGCAAATGGCTCACTAGGGACCAAGTTCAGCAGAAGTTTCCTCATCTCATGGAGGAACTCAACGCAATGGAGACCATTGCTTCCTAAGGGGGGAGGACTGATCCAGGTGGATATTGGTGGCCACCCGCCTATTCCACTTGGACCCTAACATTGTTCTTTGAGCTTTTTTGTTTTTTGTTTTTTTGTTTTGTTTTGTTCGTTTGTTTTTGTTTATTAGTTTGTTTTTGTTTTTTAGTTTGTTTTTGTTTTGTTTTTGTTTTTGTGTTATTTTTTTTTCCAATTTCCTTAATTGCAGCACAATTTACTATTTTTGGCAGTTTTTCGGGTCTTGAACTTCCAGAGCCGTTTTGAGTCCTAAATGACGTTTTTTTGACCAAATGCATCCGATGATTTCTAAGGAAATCGCATTAGCAGTTATAGTCCTCGGAGAGATCTTTCCAACGAGGTATCGTATGCGTCAAACAAAGATAATGTGACCAGGTTTCGACCCCGGGAAGTTGGCTGTCGAACTAACCCCAACGAGGCCCATCAACTCTTGGTGTTACATCTCCTTAGGTTAGGGTTTTGGTTGTTTAGGGTTTTTTTCTTATTGTTCAATAATAAAAAGGCCCTGGACCCTCATTGTAACTCAGTTCAGAGGCATGTAGCAGCCACATCTCTTCTCAGAGATAAGCTACCATTGCCCGAGCTAGTCTTATTTCCATTCTGTTTGTAAGCATTTTTCAGTATTTGATATTAATGAAATGAAGTATTATTTCTATTGCATCTCTGTATTTATGGTTATATCTGTAATTTATTGTGTTTCTGTTTGAATATGGATCATTTTTTGCTTCCCCGATATTGTGTTTTGAGTTTTTTTACGTATCAATTTCGTTAGATCTTTAAAGTCTTTTGATGAGGACATTATCGATTTTGACTTCATTGTAATGACTCGAAATGTCATCATCTTTCCCTTATAAGAAAACATCAACATTTTTTTCTCTCTGTTTAACTGAATGCCCCAATTCTCTAAACCAAGATCGACCAAGAATTATGTCAACCTATGTCATACATTTTTTACAACACGAAATTGAGATATGTACTCATAATGATCTACTGTTATTTATAAATCATTAATTTCATATTTTTTTTCCAAAAATATCTGTTGTTTCACCTACATTGGTATCTGAAATTGATAGTTGATTAGCCAGATTAATGATCTACTGTTATTTATAAATCATTAATTCATATTTTTTTCCCAAAAATATCTGTTGTTTCACCTACATTGGCATCTGAAATTGATAGTTGATTAGCCAGATTAATATTAATGTAATTTACATTCTTGCTTGTACTAATAGCGATATTAACTTTTTTCCCTTGGATGTTCCCTTTTAATGTAATTAACTCGTGACGTGTGATTAAAATACCCATATAGGAAAATCGTCCGTCCTTCATTTCTGAATTAGACTCCATTTGCATCATCTTTTATTTTTATTTTTTGTTTTTAATTTTGAAATATATTTTTTAAATTAAATATTTTTAATATCTCCTAAATAACTTTATCCTTTTTTAAAATCTCTTTCTCTCCTTTATATATATATATATATACATACTATGGAATAGCTTGTTTTATTAAAAAGTCCCTTTTTAACTAATTCCCTTTTTAATTTTGTTGGGCTTAAATAGCTTTAAAATTATTCCCCCACTAAAACTCTTAATATTAGTTTCAGAGTTATACCAAAATGAAAAATGAACACTTTTTTTTTTTCCAAACTTATATAACACTTGAAGAATTTGTCTTTTCCTTCGTATTTTTTTTAACTCAAAAGAAGCGTACTTCACTGTTATTCACTTAATTGACTTATATGAAAGCAACTCAATACTAGTGAATTGTATATTTCCCTAAAAATGATTGTGTGATCCTTCAAGGGTTGTGTCGTATCACCTCAGGGATTCGATGGACTTTGACTTAACCCCTCACAAGTTAGATGGGAATTTTTCTAAGGAGGATACAATCCCTAAGCTCAAATGGAATTGAATTTAATGTTATTTCTTGACTATTCTTTCAAACATCACGATTGAAGTCAGAACCGACTTCTAAAAATGGTGGATGGATGGTATAAATGGCACTAGTAGTCAGCGACGGTGCTACTCGCTGACAACCCCACATGACTGTGGTTATGACTGACGGTTGCAGGTTGTTTCTCAGCTGTAGGTTATATATATATATATTTTTTGAGTTAGATTTGTTTTTTTTTTTTTCATTAACATTTTGTTTATTTTTTTCTTCTATAACTTTTTTCCTCTTTTTAATTTCCTAAAGATTTTTTTTTCCTTCTTTATATAATAAATTTTTTTATTTTTCATTTTTTCAATATATATATTATATATATAATTTATCTATACTTCTTATTTTTTCACTCTTTTTTGACTTTTTTTTATACTCCTCTATTTTCTTCCTTTTTTCTTTTAATGGCCAAAGGCGACAGAATGGAAAAACTCTAAAATGATGTAGCGAAACGCTTGAATCCTAACGACAACAATGTTGATGAAAGTTTGATGGCCAAAGGCTGGGTCAGACTGTCTATGTGTAGCGGTTGAGTGGCCAGATGATCGAACAACTCTGATACCAATGTAACGAACAAAGTTTGTATACTCATAGGAACTCTTTGCAATAATCTTTAGAATAGTTCGAAGACAAAGACACCCATTGTAGGACAAATAATTGTATATTGAATATTATATAAAAGAATTGATGAGATGATTACAAATGAGGGTGAGGGCCTGGTTATGTACTGTGATAGACCTCTTCACCAATGGTCATTTCCTCAGGGACATACCTTTTCATTAACTAATTACTAGTTAATTAATCATTAATCATTATTATCAGTGTTGCACGAGGATGCGTCCCCCAGGGTCGGGTGCATGCACCCCACACACCTGGGACAGGGGGACGTCTGGTGGTGCATTTCCCCATGCACCCCTTTTGGGTAGTCATGGGGAGATGCAGGGGTGTGTTTCCTCAGTGTGGGAACACGACTCCCCAAGGGGTGCTTATGGGCATCCCCCCTCGAATTTGTCTAATAACACTTCATATAAAAAAATTGAAAATTCACGTATTAAAAAACTAAAAAAATAAATAAAAAGTAAAACAAAACTTGAAAAAAAATAAAAATAAAACAAAACCAAAATTTTGGAAGTTAAAACTTACCTAGGTTAACTTACCTATTCTCTCACCCATTGTCGAGCTTTGCTGAGTGCTATATTGCCATCGTCAAGCTGTGCTCTCTTGCCCGCCGTTGAGTTGTGCTCTTCTTCCGCCTTCAAGCTCTACTGTCTTGCCGGCTGTCGAACTCTTTTAGAATACTGAATGATGAATTCAATTTTTAAATCAATGTAGATTATAGAATGATGAATGATATGGATCAATGCATTTGAATATTTCATTATTGAATCTCATGTTATGGATGTGTGATGAGTATGTCATATTATTGATGTATGTATAAAAATGAATGATGTGGATGGATCAATGTATGTCATTATTTAACTCAACTATGAATTTAAATTTTATGTATGGATCAATGTATTACTATTAGTCTATTTATGCTTTCATTATTGAAAATGAACTTTATATATATATATATATATATATATATCTCAACGTCCACTTGCACCCCAATAATATATTATCCTGATGTCCCTTGCACCCCCAAAATTTCCTAAATTTTGAGGGTATTTCCCAACATTCCCCTGTGTTCTCCCCGCTCAAAGTCTTGTGGAACATTGATTTTTTTGTTATTATTTTATTTACATATTTGTACATATATATAGATTATATATATATATATATATATTATATATTATTCATACCAACAAGTTGGATAAAGTAGTTGCATATGGCGGCTATGTAGTGTCTGCAGTGTGAGAGTGGGTGTCGATCTGACATTTGTGAGGTTGCGGCCCTTTTTGTTCGCTTTTGTTTTGGTTTATAATATATATAATATATATTTTTTTTTTTTTACTGTACTTATTAATTTTTTTAATTTTTTTTTAGTATATATTGTATATTTTTTAATTAATAATTTTATTATATATATATGTATGTATATCTATATATAGGAGGAAGCACAATACCAATCGAAAAGATCAAAGATTAACATGACACCACTAGCACACATAGAGCAATTGCAATAACTCCATCAACATCCAATCATGGTAGTGGATTTGTAGTCACAGGCACAAACATCCCTTTAAGGTGTAAAACAATATCAGAACTCCTTGACCAAGGTTGTAGGGGTGACGTGGATGCAAAAATTTTCTGGTTTCTCTATGCATGTGGCATACCATTCAATGTTCTTCTCTCATCTTATTGGCATGAAATGGTTGCCACCATCAATGATGCCCCTAAAGGATACAAGAGCCATGAGTATGACAAAGCTAGAACCGTGGGACTTGACCAGGAAAAAAACCAAAATAGAAAATGCTTTGGGTAAATTCACAAATTCTTGGAATGAATATGGGGTATCCATTATATCGATGGCTAGACAAATGTAAAAGGCAAGTCATTGGTAGATGTTCATGGTGTGTATGTTATTGGTGCAAACTTCCTTTCATCTCATGATTACTCAGATAAGTTTAAGACCAACATCAACATTGCAGAACCATTAATTCAAACAATTGAAAGTATTGGGCCATAGAATGTCATCGAAGTCGTCACTGATAATGCTTTTAAGGCAACGGGAGCATTATTGAGGATAGATACCCCAACATATTTTGGTATGGGTGTTTGGTTCACACAATGAACCTTTTGATGCATGATATTATTAAGATAAAGGAACCTCAATACAAATGGATTGGTTGATTGTACAAGAAAGAAAGAAAATGATAAGATTCATTACCAATTATAGCAATACCCATGGCCTTTTTTGTAGTCACTCAAGGTTGGAGCTATTGAAGATAAAAAAGATTATATTTGCTAGCTAGTACCTCACCTTCAAGTTCCTTTTGAATGTAAGAGAGGCTTTGGCTAGCATGGTATCAAGTGAATCATGGCAGATATTAAAGGACAGGGCTGCAACGACATTTGACAGGGAAGATTTTCAAGAGGTGGAGGACACGACTCTTAATGGTTAGTTTTGGACAGGTGTAACGAATGTTTTGCAGTTGTTAAAATGTGCAACTAGGGCCAAATTCTACTTTGGATAGCTCATTTGAAGAAGATGATTATTGGATTGAATCCCTCTCTCCGAGAGGACCAAAATCGACCTTAGGATCATTGAATTTGGACAAGGAGAAATATGTTTTTGAAGACAAGCCCACACATGTACTTATGGTCAAGTTCCGCCCTACCTTCATGTAGGCTCCTTCATGTAGGCTCATGAAGTCGAAGAAACATGTCTTTTGACCAACCTTGTCTTGTATAAATAGACATTGAGGAAACCTCATTTTGGCATCTCATCAGCACACATCTCTCTCTCCTCATTTGAGTGGTTCATACATCTGATTGGGTAGCTATTCATCTCACGCATTCGAGTTTGTGGAGGATAGATCTGACCTGCGTTGACTTTATGTTTCTGGGAGACTTTGACCAGCGTTGACCAAGGCTCATTTGACGTCATTTTGACTGCAGTTTTGGTGGGTTTCTCTCTGTTTTGGCAGACTGCATTTATTGGCTATTTGAACGTAGCGCTGACTTCCAGTTTGACCAAATTTGACTGTCTCTTTGCTGATTGTTTTGGATGCTAGTTAATCTTCAAGGAAGGCCGAGTTAGTTTAACCTTGACTGAGCTCAAGGAGGACACATTTACTGTTGCGTTGACCACTATTGACTTTTTGGTTAGGTTGTTTCACTGCTGTTGACTGAGAACAAAATTGTAGATTTTTATTGGGCTATTTAATTGACTAAGGGCAGTGGTATTGGATCATCTATCATTGTACATTATTGGTGTCTCTCTCTCTCTCTCTGCTGAACATTTGATATTTGGTAATAAGAAGGATTGATTAAGGGTTTCCCCATCTTGGGGGTTTTCCCTATCTTGAGCCAAATTCTTGTGTTCTCTTGTCTTGGCTTGTCTTCTACAGTTTATTTTTCATGTTCTATCTATGTTACTGTTAATGTGAATAATTTTTTTATGTGATTGCTATTGAAAATTAAGTGGAAATTATGATTGGGCTTATAGAAGGACATTGAAGTAAGTGTTGCCAGTATAGAACATACCATTGTTATCGAAAATTAACAGTTCACCAAACCCATTTATAACACGATTCGTTTTGCTAATACAATTGCGCCAGTGATTGGGGAGGTGTATGAGCAGACGGGTAACATGCTAGGGCAAATGAAAGATATTTTTGAGCTGGACGATCCCATCTTGTATGATCATGTTCACAAACATGTGGTAAAAATGTGTGATAATCTTAATGTTCAACTCCATGCCTTGGCGTATGTCCTTACATCACAATGCTATTGTCCATCTTGGTTGGTGAAAGCTGCACCGGGGGAGGTGGGGTTAGGAGAAAACCCCATACAAATCCAAAGGTACAAAATGGGTATATGGTAGCATTAGACAAGTTGGCTCCTGACAGGGGTGTGTGCTAGATTTCTTGGAGGATTAAGCAAATACTTTAGTCAAACTGGAGTGTTTGGTTCTTTGCATGCTATTGGTGATAGAGATAGAATGGATCTTGTTGAGTGTTGGAACATGCATGACTTCGGGGGGCCTTTGGCAAAATTGGTAGTGAAATTGCTTTCACAGTTGGTTAATACTTCTTATGCAGAGAGGAATTGGAGCACCTATAGCTTCATCCACAATGTCAAAAGAAATTGCCACAGTGAAAATTGGGCAAAAAGCTTGGTTTATGTATTCTACAACTTGAGGTTGTTGACACATTATAGTGACCAGGCTTGATATGATAGAGCATATGTCACTTGGCACAACAACCCGAAGGAGGACACTTTGTAGAATGGAGCCTTACATTTGGAACAAATGGAAGTAAAACTTTTGAAGTATGAGGATGAAGCATCAACAACAACATCAACAACCATTCCACCTCCATCATCCACTAGCAGTGCTCACATTGCACCAACTTTTCCACCACCTCCATCTGCAGTTTCATGTTGAAGTTTCTAAGTTTACTTAGTTAGAAACCCTCCATGCACTTTATCTGATTTATTCCTACCTACTTTCTATTTCCCTTAACAGGTTATTTACAATGTAAGTATTGAAAATAAGCACTAGTGCATGCTCACCATATTATAGATCAGAAACTAAAAGAAACAAGAACAAACACACCATATGACACTATTATTTTTGGACTAATGTCCCCGGAAAAACCCAATGTGGGAAAACCGGTGCAACAATCTGAGGGTTTTCTTATTAAGCAATATTAGAGTACAATCTAGTCGCCGAAACTGGCCTACCAAACAGAGAATTTCCTTGGCAGTAATACCTCTCAGTTTCTCACAAATCTACTGGCTGAAACCCCAGATAATCCTTTTGGCAGCTACTCAGCACCAATCTGCCTCAGAAACCTTAGCGGCTGCCCAATCTGGACTGCGTTAGCCTCTTCTAGCCCAGCGCCAGCCTCTCTTGGCCTGCGTCAGCCCTAGGAGGCCCTGTGTCAGATTTCTGAACCTTTGCATCAGCTACGCTAGCCCCTCTGGCGCTCTGCTCAACACTTAACTGCCTCTGGGTGGCCCTGTGTGAGCACTGGCTGCTCTTGCGTCTCTTTCTCTGGCTGCTCTGCTGCTATCCCAACACTATCTCTGCCTCTTTGTCTCTTTGTACTTAATGCCCCTCAGCTGCTCTCCAATCACTGATTCTATCTCTCTTAGCAAACCATGCTTTAGAGAATAGAATGACTGATCACTGTAGTGTGTTCTCCAAGTGACCCTCAAGCCTCCTCTTATACTTTTTGTGTTGACATATTAACAATCGAGATTAAGTCCCTAATCAATGGCTAAGATTAGATCTGGCTTGATCCATTTCTTTTGGACCATTCTAACACAGTTTCATATTAATACACATTAATATTTTATTTTCCCTAAGTCTAATTTTATTTTCCCTAAGTTTAGACTTAGGGACTCCATTAAAAATATTAATTATTTTAATATCTCTTGAATTGTTTATAATCTGCCCAAACCCTTTTTGGGTATTGGAGATCTCATGTGCCCCAACCTTTCCACCAAATTTCGTGGCTAGAGCACATCCGATGTTACCCCAAATCATTGATCACTCTGGTGTGTTCTCCAAGTGACCCTTAAGCCCCCTCTTATACTTTTTGTGTTGACATATCAACAACCGAGATTAAGTCCCTAATCAACGGCTAAGATTAGATCTGGCTAGATCCATGTCTTTTGGACCATTCTAACACTGTTTCATATTGATACACATTAATATTTTAATTTTCCCTAAGTCTAATTTTATTTTCCCTAAGTTTAGACTTAGGGACTCCATTAAAAATATTAATTATTTTAATATCTCCTGAACTGTTTATAATTTGCCCAAACCCTATTTGGGTATTGGAGATCTCATGTGCCCCAACCTTTCCACCAAATTTCGTAGCTAGAGCACATCCGACGTTACCCCAAGTCACTGATCACTCTGGTGTGTTCTCCAAGTGACCCTCAAGCCCCCTCTTATGCTTTTTGTGTTGACATATCAACAATCGAGATTAAGTCCCTAATCAACGGCTAAGATTAGATTTGGCTTGATCTGCGTGGCCCTACGTGAGCACTAGCTGCTCCTGTGTCTCTTTCTTTGGCTGCTTTGCTGCTATCTCGACACTATCTCTGCCTCACTGTCTCTCTGTACTCAATGCCCCTCAGCTGCTCTCCAATCATTGATTCTATCTCTCTTAGCAAACCCTGCTCTAGAGAATAGAATGACTGATCACTCTGGTGTGTTCTCCAAGTGACCCTCAAGCCTCCTCTTATACTTTTTGTGTTGACATATCAACAACCGAGATTAAGTCCCTAATCAACAACTAAGATTAGATCTGGCTTGATCCATGTCTTTTGGACCATTCTAACACAGTTTCATATTAATACACATTAATATTTTATTTTCCCTAAGTCTAATTTTATTTTCCCTAAGTTTAGACTTAGGGACTCCATTAAAAATATTAATTATTTTAATATCTCCTGAATTGTTTATAATCTGCCCAAACCCTTTCTGGGTATTGGAGATCTCATGTGCCCCAACCTCTCCACCAAATTTCGTGGCTAGAGCACATCCGATGTTACCCCAAATCAATACTCCCTCTAGCGAAGACTGTGCTCTAGCAATACTCTTCACTGAGTATTACTCTAATCATCAGGCATCGATACCTGTGCTGATGCTAGGCCTTCCTGCCCAACATCCTTTGCAGTGCTGCATCCTGTACTGCTGCCCATGGTTCTGCCACTGCCACTGCCACTACTGCATCTGTACGACAACTCCCTCTGCATCCGTGCTGTTGCTGGTCCTTTCTCCCAGCACTGCATCCGCATTGCACCTCCTCTCATCATGCTACATCGTGCTGCTTACTGCTGCACTGCAACTCAGTTACTGAGAAGTAAGTAACTGATCTCCCAATCTGACCTCCGTGTTGGGCTAGAGACATCCACTGATGCTGAAGCTCCCTTTGCTGCTGACAAGTGCTCCCTCTTTGACCTCTGCGCCGCTGCAACCGCTGCCTGCATCTTGCACCGTTGCACACCTCACTGTGCCATCCTGCACTGATGCAACACTCCCATGCCTTTTGCACTGTTGCAACCTGCTAGCCTTACGCTGTCTCGAGACTCCTGCATTGGAGCTCTCTCTGCCGCTCCATCCGCATCCATCTCTACCTGACTCAGCCAGTCTTGCTACTCCTCTTCAGGGCTCCTATAGCAAGGTCTAATCCAATAGGCTGGTTACCTTGTGGATCTTGCCCCTCATCGCCTGCAGTCTTACAACTCGATGTCTCCCCACTTCCGCTCAAGTGGCACGTGTGCACTCATGGCACAGTCATCGTCTGTCAAAACTTCCTTCTCTGCCTGTGTTGGCACTGCCTTAGTCTTGGAAGACTCTCCCCTACTCTTCCTTGGGCACTGGGTCGCATAATGACCCAGCTCCCCACAGTGGAAGCACTTGATCTTGGAGAGATCTTTCTTCTTTCGCTTTTCTTGGTTTCCCTCAGATGCTAGGGCAACATTTTCCTCCTCCTGCTTGACTTTGATCCCCTTGCTGCTGCTACCCATCTTCGACTGCCGTGTGATCTCTTCTTGGTGAAGAGCTGCCCACATCTCGTCCCAAGGTGGGAGAGTCCCTCTACCAGGATACTCTGGACAAATACTTCCCAATCTTCTGAGACAACATCTGTCCTCACCATAAGCTCCTGATCCGGTGTCACCCCTATAGCAGTCAACTGGGCTCGGATCTCATTTAGTCGTCTGAGGAAGGTGTCAATCGATTGTCCCTTCTTCATCTGATACGACCTCATCTGATTCTCAAGTAGCATCCTTCTCTGCATAGAAGTATGCTAGTACAGCTTCTTGAGAGCCTCCCACATCTCGAACGTTGTTTCCTTCTCGGCTATATGCGTTACCACATGATCCTTGACCCTGTCAAGGATAATGCACTTGCCACTGGGGTCAACTGGGACAACTATTACCTTCAAGGCGAAGTTCTTGACACGATTCCTGTCAAGCACGGATAAGATTCTGGCCTTCTAGACTGTGAAGTTCGATGCTCCGTCTAGTTTATTCTGGTATCTTACCCCGTGTAGTGCCATGATGCTCCTCTACTTCCCTCCTGGAAGTTCTTTGTTTGACTCCTCTGAGTCTCTACTTCCCGTCTGGAAGTTCTCTTCTAGACTCCCTCTGAGTCTTGATTTCCCTCTTGGAAATCCTTTTGCCGCTTCTCGAGATGCCCCCTACTTTGATCGACTTGTGCAACTACACTTCTGATTCGGGTTCCTTGGCTAGAAACCCTCGGTAACAACTCCTCTGACCTTGCTCTGTCAAGTACTGTTCTGACTACAGTACCTCACCAGCTCCACTCTGCAATATTCCTACAACGTTTTAGACTCCAACCTCACGTTGGCACTACGTCACTTCGGATGGGTCTTCGTTAGCCTTGGGATGCCCTACGTCAACCCTTTGACCCTTTGCGTCAGCAACACTGGCCTCTCTGAGGCTCTGTGGAATTCCTGACTTCCTCTGCATGGCCCTGGTTGGCTCTGCGTCACACTCCTTGGCTTCTGTATTGCTAGTAACAACTTTTGTCACCTTGGGACAACTGTTTTTTGCTGCTATTGCTTTGCTTGGCTGATGTCTCCTAGTCCTCCTGTGATTTGCAACCTGGCTCTGATACCATGTTGAAGTTTCTAAGTTTACTTAGTTAGACACCCTCCATGCACTTTATCTGATTTATTCCTACCTACTTGTTATTTCCCTTAACAAGTTATTTACAATGTAAATACTGAAAATAAACACTAGTGCATGCTCAACGTATTACAGATCAACAACTAAAAGAAACAAGAACAAACACACCATATGACACCATTATTTTTGGACTAATGTCCCTGGAAAAACCCAATGTGGGAAAACCGGTGCAACTATTTGAGGGTTTTCTTATTAAGAAATATTAGAGTACAATCTGGGCGCCGAAATTGGCCTACCCAACAAAGAATTTCGTTGGCAGTAATACCTCTCAATTTTTGACAAATCCATTAGCTGAAACCCTGGATAATCCTTCCGGCAGCTACTCAGCACCAATCTGCCTCAGAAACCCCAGCGTCTGCCCAATCTAGACTGCGTTAGCCTCTCCTAGCCCAGCGTTGGCCCTGCGTCAGCCTCACTTGGCATGTGTCAGCCCCAGGAGGCCCTGCATCAGATCTTTGAGCCTCTGCATCAGATCTCTGAGCCCAACCTCTCCACCAAATTTTGTGGCTAGAGCACATCCGATGCTACCTCAAATCAACACTTCATGTGGAGGTCATGTCCCTTTTGGTTCTAGATGTGGCTGTTCGACTAAGTGGTAGGAGCCTAGACCACGAGAAAAAAATTTAGAAATTTCTCGTGGCAAGAAGAATTTTGATTAACTTGTCTTTTCTAATTTCTACTACTTTTTATGGCTATTGACTCTTTCATATTTATTATGGTATTTTTTGTAAACAATATATGACAATTTAAGTTTAAGTTTGAAGTTGGCAATTATAATTCATTGGTAATGATTCATGAATTATGAATATGATGCTTCGCGAAAGTTGAAATGCTTCATTTCATGTTTGATATTCTTTGTCATAGTTTGGTAATGGTTACAAGTACAACTTTAGTCTCCATAGATAGATGTGGTCCAATGGTTAGGTGGGGAGGTTTGGTCTCCATAGATCTCATGGTCCAATCCTGGGCAAGACTATGTATGCCTGAGAGCTGCTCCAAGCACGATTTCTTCAGATTAAAAAAAAAGGTACAACTTTAGTGATGACAAATGTTATATATTGAATTTTGAAAACTTTGAATTATAAGATTGATGAACAATGAGAATCGAGGTGCTGTAACTTGTAACTTCTGGACCTGTGGTTGATGAAGATTATAACTACTAGATGATTGGTGTTATATGGTTTAAACTTTAATCCATGTTTTTATGCTTTTTATAACTAATCATCATTCTAGATGCTTTTGTCGACATATATGCATCAAAATACATAAAAATATATATGATATAAAAATCTGTCCTGATTCTCTCCCGCCCGACTCGGAAGTTTTTGAAAATTGTCGCTCCCCGCTCCCACTCCCGCTTCAAAGTAGCCTTGTATTAGACAACTTTTTTGCAAATTTATGACAAAAATCACAGATCAATGCAAATGCTTTGCAGCCATTGATATGAGGATGACAGCCACTATAGAAATGCCCTTGTTAGGGCACATTGTCAGACGTAGAAAGAAATTGATGTAGGGAAGAAACCAGAACGAACTGCAGATCCTTGTATTTGCAGATGCACACAGATGTGCGCAACCCATTATGGCTCTTTTTGCATATATTCAGTGACTAATGAATGAATTCCATAGAGTATGATAGAAAACCAGCAAAGACCTCGACCTAGAGATGAAGAAAGCTGAATATATGACAGGTGACTGGGAACTGGGTTACTATCCTAGACAACAAGCGAGTGCTTTGGCTGGTTACCCAGGTGCCTCAGGGGATGGTGGTAGACCGATATTGTGGTTATTAGAAATTTTTTAGTCATCTTTGTAAAATTTGGAACTATTTTACTAGGGGAGATTGGGGGAATGTGAGTAATGATAAAATGTGCTATTCAGCGTTGGGGCTTGGAGGGGTGGTGGTAGAGTGGTAACACTCAAAATTGTTGTTTCATTAATATTTGCCACGTTATATGTGACCTACTTAATGCTAGATGTTTTAGTTAGATGTGAGGTGGTTAAACCATCCTACCCACTAGTGTTGGTATGAATATGTCACCTAGGTGTTTTAAGTCAATTATTATTTATTCTCTCTACACCATTCCCTGTGTAAATCGTGCACCTTAATTATGTAGAAATAATTGCGAAGGAGACTTCTCAGTTTTGCTGACATCAGCGACTACTTTTTAAGTTTTTGTATACATCTCTCTGCTTTTCTCCCCTACATGCTCACATATAAAATTTAATATTTAGCAGTCTTATACTGGGACCTTGAAAGGTCCAATACTTTTAGAAACCATTCTTGACAAATGAGAGAATTTTGTTACAAATAAATACTATGGGAAGTGTAATATATATTCCTGCTGACATTTTTACTGCGGATATATTTATGAAACACAGGAGCTTTTGCATGCAATATCTTACTGTCTTTTCCTAAATTTTCAATTATTTAAGCAGGAAGACATCGCCATATGTTCAAATCAGTTACATGATTACTTAGCTCTAAAAAATAGGAGAACTATCACTATATCTGGTGTGGGCCTTTATATTTAATTTATTTGGGATAAACTGCTGTAATTTTTAATGAAATCTTCCATTCGGATAAGATGAAATTGAGTTCCATGATTTAAATTTTATATGACATTCTGTGCTCTAATATTTATAGGTAGCCATCAGCTTTGACTGCTTGAATTCAATGAAAGATGAGTTTGTTTTTGAGAGTTTGTCATCAAAGGCTCATGCTAGATGGCAGCTGAAATGCACCTTCTTTTTATTTCGTTTGCCGGTTTCAGAGGGATATGAAGCAGTGGCTCGTGCAAAGGGTGGGACATTGGTTGGCAATAGAGATTTAGAAACTGAAAATAGGAATTCTAGCGCTGGGGAAGCAGAGGACATTTTTGCTGATGATGAAACAGAAGCTAGAGTAAATGATCCCTTAGCCTCTACAGCGCCGTTTGTTTCGGTAGACATGAATTTGCAGAGTTCACATGCTTCTTCAAGTGGGGCATTGAGTGGTACAGTAGATATCTTTGCAGAAAATGATGAAGCTGTTGGTCAGGATACTAATTCTCATCATCTTATTAGCCAAGGAGAGGCACCACAATCAACAAATAGTTCTGGTAGTGATACATTTGGAGGTGAGATTAGTGGCATCTTAAACCTGATCATCATGCTGGGGTTTACCTTCTTTCCCATATGAGTTTTTGGAACTTCAATTTTATATCGATATTGGATTTTTATCTGATGAAGCTAATATTTTGCAAAATTTGTCTTCTGTTAAATTTTTGCATTCTTAAGGTGGAGCAACAGATTCCGATTATGTATATGATGAATCATCAGGGTAAGCTCTGGTTGTTAGTGATTGTATTAATTTTAGCAGCTTGACTTTGCAGTTTCACAATTCTAAAATTTGTTTCGCAAGAAAAGTTCGTGTTGCCTTATTTGAAAAGTGCAATCATTGTGCCAATATGCTGTAGAAGGGATTGTAAAATGCCACATGTAAGGTGTTATTATTCATTTAGAAGCAGAAGAATCATGCTTTTGTCCATTGTTGTAATATTAGTCTATACAGTTAGTTATGCATAAACTCAGTAGAGAAATCAATGACAAGTGTGAGAGGAGTTGCAAATCTTCATATTTGGATGATCTAATAATCTTTCCCTTTTTATTCATGGGCATTTTTCTAATTACCAATCTAAATTATGAACTGATCGTTTCTGTTCTAGGATCTAGTATTTGGAAAGATTTGTGGGTTTATAATATCCCTATTAGTATTTTCCTTCTTTAGCTACTTTTGCTAAGGTCTCTACCACTTATTTAGCGGCTACTAATTCAAGTAGCACTTGTTGATTATGCAAGGGGCTTAACTCATGTCATTTCCTAGCTCGTGATATGGATGGTACTATTGGCAAGAATAAAAATGCAATTTGGTTAGTGAAACTGTTTTGAACCTTATGCCAACATATTTTGCTTTTGAGAGGAGAGAGCAACTTAAGCAGCTATGATCACAAAAAGAACTAGAAAAAGGGACGTTCTTAAGCATGAAATAGGGCATAGAAACATTTGGGAATATGGAATGAAGAATTAGCCTATTGCTTCTCTAGAAATGGTTTAGATGTTTTGGTGTCAGAAAGATAGTCTCTAGATTGAGAACATGCTGAGCACAAAATACATTAGTGATCGTCTAAGACATGTTGGGGGGTTAGACCATCTGGTGCTTATCCAACTAGTCATATTACTTCTGGGAGGGGAAAGCAATTTCGGAAGCTGTGATCACAAAATGATCGAGAATAACTAGCACTGTGATCATACTGTAGAGCAGAGAATGAAGAGTTTGAAATAGAATGAAATATGAGCAGACTATTTCTCATGGAAAGGTTGATATTTTCGTGTCAGAACTATAGTCTCAAGGTTGAGGACATGCTGAACTGCCAAATTGACAAATTCTTGATTGTCTAAGACCTATTAGGGGATTAGATCCATAGTTGCTTATCCAACCTGTGATATCTTGTTTAGACAACTTGTTGAATCCCATTGATGTGCCAACCTAGTTTGAGACACATAGGGTATATGCCTAAAGAGGGAGACAAATAACAATTAGAGAAGTAACTTTTAAAGCAGAGGCACTTGAAGAAAAGGTATTTTCTGACACGAGACTTTGTGAGATGTCTAGATGTTAGTGGTTCGGAAAATAAGAGACAAGATGACAATATTCAAGAGAAGAAGATAGGCAGGTCCTTGCTCAAGATTTTGGCAATAAGTAGAAATTAATGTGTTTGAATCTCCTTCAAATTTTATTAGATTTTCATGCTGTCAAATATTGAAAAGAAGTTAAGTGCAGTATATGGGTTTCACTCAAACTTTGCATGCATTTAAGTTTCGTTGAATTTTCGCTCTAAAATATTTCTGTTGTAATTTGTATTGGATCCTTGTATGAATTCAAACTGAACTCCCGTGATGATCATTTTGGAGGGAAAACATTAGGAGGGGATCAAGTGACCCATTGTAGTCATCAACCCAGATGCATGTACACAAGCCCATTGCAACATAAAATGTGAGTCATGTCAAATGTAATTGCCACTAGATAGATCACATTAAACATTGTCTTTAAACTTCACAATAACTTGTAGATTTCATAAAATTTTCCAAGTTTAGGTATGGGAGGGTCATCATTAGCCCTTATTAAATGTGCTAGTACCCATGAAGAGAAGCATTTCCTACGGAAGCCCATCAAGGAGTAGGTGTAGTGATAAATGGTGTGGCTTTGGCGAGATAATTTCATGAATTATATTACAGTCATGTTTGGGTTGTTTGAGATATTCGTCCACATGAGCGCCTTTGTTGAGGGATCATTTATCGATTGAGATACCCTTTCCTCAACACTCTGTCTTATTGTGCCTTTGCTTGCTTATTACTTTGTTTTCTTTACCCCTTTCTTATTTTCTTATTTTATTTCATTGAGTGCACTTATTCTTGTATATGCATTTCATTGCATGGGACTTGGGGATAATTTCATTTAGCCCTATTAGATATGTGTTTCATTGCATAGGACTTGGGGTAATTTTGCTTGTTGACCTTTATATCTTGGTCCTTTTAAAAAAATATATATATATTTAGCTACATCAACCTTGAGCTTATAGCTGCTCCTCATGGGACTATGAAGCATGAATCTCTATGCGACATATGATAACCTGTCATGAGCGGGACCATGGAAATTAGGAGGGATGTAGAATGTTAAGTATGGATTAGGATATGTGTATGCTATACCTTTCAAAGGCTCCCCAATAGTACAACTCAACCCAGGATTGACAAACATACCTAAAAAATGATGATGACGACCAAGGTGAATTAAGGAAAAAGGCACAAATTTAGAGTGTCATGATTCATTATTGAACCCAACAGATTGTTGCTACTTTCATGTCAAGTACACAAGGCATTAACGCTTGATATGAACCGATGAAAATATGTACCTCATGTATGCAGGGCACCATGACGATCAAGTATGAGTGAGATGAGCAGTAATGAGGGGAATCGTCATCAACTATCTTTGGAGAACCATGGCTGCCATATGTGGAATTGCTATCTTTAATCTGGATCATAGGATAAAAAGATTTCGTCTAGTTACCCCTAGATGTGAGGGGGTAACATTTGGCTCCAACATGGAGACATGTGCTCTCAGTAGAGGGCATGAGAACCCAACAGTCTTTGGGACTCCAAGACCTCCACTATACATCACTGTAAAAATTCTACTATATCTCAACATGAAACCAGTAGCAAAAATGAGCAGAGGGATATGATTCCCCTGGTACATGGTGATGGAAGTATAAAGGAAATGCAACAAAACTATTTCCTATCATGATATATTATTATTAATTTTTTATACATGACTAAATCAAATGCAAATTACTGTGAAGGCATAATGTCAAGCAGTAATTTAAATTTATCAAGCAAGAAAACACATTCAGGAAGGATGAAAGCACACAATATGATCTATAACTAACCCACCTCATGATACAAGGTCCAAATTGTATAAAAGCCTAATAAAACAAAAAAAAGGAGATGAGGAACACTTGTTCTTCCCTCCCTCATTTTGAAAGTTTTGACAAATTGATGATAGATTTGCTGTCAAACAGCACCAATTCAGTGAATTTTATTTGGATCTGCTGAAAAAAAATCAGGAACCAATTTTACAATATCTAAAAATTTCGGCATTATACAGTCTGGAACAAATTGAATCTGGTCCAAATCCTCTGAATGCAATCTACTTGGATTTGCTGAAAAAAATAGATCAACAACCAATTCTTCCAAATTTGCAAATTTGGGTACCAATACAAGTAAGAACAGACTTATTTTACTCCAAAATCCTCTGAATTGATCCTGGCTTTGAACGACCCAAAACTCATTTGGTTCTTTGATGTGTGATGGTGACAATCCCTTGTTTCATCTCTCTCGACAGTAGTCCCCAGGTCTTCAGTCTCAAATAGACTTTTTGAAACACATGTTATTGAAGTCGCAAGAGTGGAAACACAGTCTTTCAAAGTACCAAGACTCTTGATATGGCCTTGAAAATTATGGGTTCTGTTGTAACTATTTTTTACCCATGCAATTTATTTTTAAATTGTATATTTTCCAAAATAAAATATAGTTAATTTATTTGCACTTTGTAATAAAGCTTGGCATATTTTTATAAATGGCACTTTAATTAAATTGTCGGAGCCAATAAATTTTATTTAGTGGTTAATAAATTGCCAGGAATTATCTACCATGCAAGTTCCGACGACGTTGACTGCCTCCGCTGCAATTGATGGTCAAGAATCCATTGCGGGACCCCCCCACACTCCCGACGTTTAATGAAGGGGGAAGGTCCGCAAACCTGTTTCATAAAAACCACCCATCATTACGTGTCGGGTGCTCAGTTATTGTGGGACCACCCCTCACAAATACCACTTACCACCACACCCCGGCCCTTCGAACCACTTTCCATTTAATTTCTCGCTCCGCCACTTTATCCCTTTTGCCAAATGACCGCCAAATTAACACCCGCGGGAGTGAATTAAATCATTAATTCACTCCCGCCAACATTTCGATAACTGTTTGTGGATGCGCCAAATATTAATTTTACTAATGGCTATCCAAAATCTTCTTCTAAACCTAAATTACCCTTCATCAACCGTATCATTTTCCTTCATTTCGCCAATGTTTGCAGAGGTTCTCAGTGACAGAAGACTTCTGAATCTTACAGTCAACCACATGTATCAGCCAACAGATCACAGGGTATTCTTAACTCCTTGTTTTCCTCTTAATTCAAAATGGCTAGTAAGAAGGGAAAAGCTAAGATTTCTATTGAAAACCCTATGATTCCTCCTCCCTAATCTAGATGAATTCCCTCTGGTAGATATTGATTTCAAAATCATAGAAACTAAATGTGAATTTGACTTATCTGAACTGCACAATTGGTTTAGGTTCTAAATCAACAGAATTCAGAGTTTTAAAGAGGAGAAAGACAATGAATATAGAGGAAGAATCATCAGAGGTCAGAAATATAATGGTGTCTACTACAGTCATGTAATCAAGCGAGCCTGTGTTCACTTTGCAACAAGCTGAAGAAACAATTCCTGATGTATCTGCTTCACCTTCTTCTAGTGAACACAATATTTTTGCTAGATTCAAAGAAACTAAGAAGAATGAATTGCTAAATACTGCTACCTATTCCGAATTCTGGAAACAAACTTCTACCCAAACTAGATTATTGTATGCACTAGACCCTGACAGAGGAAAATTTCAATTGGAATTTCTTGAGCCAAAGGTCCCAGTTCCAAAACAACAAAGAATTACAAAGCTTCAGTGTTTGCTTTTGATACAAAACAAATTCATCCCATAGATCAAATTGATCTACACAAACAAGATGGTGAGATGATATATTCTTCTCTAACAAGTTCAACAATGGCTGCTTCAAACCTACAAGCTTTTATGAATAATATTCATTCTCAACTCAAATTAGAAAACATGCCATCATTAGCAAAAATTACAAGGACAAAAGGTTTGGAAGGCCTTGTAATCAAATTAGGATTAGATCCTAATCATATTGATGCTGTCAAAGAAACTATTAGAAATATAAATGCAGACATTCAAGCACTCCGAAAACAGTTAAAATTGCCAACAACAGAACACCCTCAAGCTCAAGAAGTAGGACAATTGCAGAAGGAAAAAGAGAATATGTTGCGCATGATTGTTGAGCAAAACATCCAGATACAAAAAATGGAGGCAAACATGGAATTTTTTTTAGAGGAGCAACAAGTCAATGCAGGAATTTCATCAACAGAAACATGGTCAGCCAACTAGGATTCAACTGAACAGGTATCTAAATCCATGGGAGATCTATCACCGAGGAACATTGAAATTGAGAAACTAAAGGCATCATCACAAAAGGCAGAAGATATTAATACAAGGCAGATAATGAATATCTTGCAGAAGTACAAAAGAATTTCAAGCTTACTAGACAGTGTGAAAAATATATGGATGAATCAATCAGTGCACAAAATCTGTCAGAAGCTAAGGAGAAGATTTGGATAGACATAAATTCAGCCATTTCAAATGTTTGGACATCAATAGAAATTATTTTTGAACAGGAACAGCTGGTGCACAAAGCAAAAGACGCTATTGCTGAGATCAAAGAGGAGTTGGACAATAAACCTGGAGAAGGAACAAGCATTATCAAAGTTTTGTATTAAAAAACTAAAGAGGAACTTGAAGACATGGGTATTGAAGATAGGACATATGCAGTCCTTGAAGTGAGAAAAGTATTGGCGAAGAGAAATTTAATGTTATAGCTAGAGAACACATGCCAAAACCTAGAAGTTTAGATCAAGAGGATTCATAAAAAGTTTTCTATTCTTCAACAAAAAGGACTACCATCATTAAGGGATTCTTGTGGTCAATTGATCCAGCAGGAAGATTATCAGAAGAGTTACATGATACACCAATAGATAACTCAAAATTTGCTACAGTAAAAGGAAATGTTGGTGGTAGAACTTTGATCCAAGGTTTAGAAAATGATTTATTCATTTCATATGAAATTCACTAACTTTTTGTAACCAAGCCCACATTTGAAAAATAGACTGAGGTAGATGAACATATAGGAAAGTAATAAAATTTTCATATCCAGATGATGATAAGTAGGATAAGTTCCACGAACTTATCGAGTAAATACAAAGCAGGTTTAAAGGCAGGATTGGGCAAAGCATTGTTAGAAACCCTCCATGCACTTTATGTGATTTATTCCTACCTACCTGTTATGTTACTTAACAAGTTATTTACAATGTAAATACTGAAAATAAACACTAGTGCATGCTCAACATATTACCGATTAACAACTAAAGGAAACAGAAACATTCACACCATATGACACCATTATTTTTGGATCAATGTCCCCGAAAAAACCCAATATGGGAAAACCGATGTAGTGATTTGAGGGTTTTCTTATTAAGCAATATTAGAGTACAATCTGGGTGCCGAAACTGGCCTACCCATAGAGAATTTCCTTGGCAGTAATACCTCTTAGTTTCTGATAAATCTCCTGGTTGAAACCTCGGATAATCCTTTCGGGCAGCTCCTCAGCAACAATCTGCCCTAGAAACCCCAGCGTCAACCTCTCTTTGGATTGCGTCAACCCCTTTCTGCCCAACGTTGGCCCTATGTCACCCTGAATGGGTCTGCGTCAGCCTTAGGAGGCCCTGCATCAGCCCTCTGGCCCACTGCATCAGCAACGCTGGCCTCTCGAAGGCTCTGTGCAGCTCTTGGCTGCCTCTGCATGTGCCCTGGTTGGCTCTGCGTCACTTTCCCTGGCTAATGTGCTGGTCTCCTGGCACTATCTTTGCTTCGTTGTCTCTCTATACTCAATGCCCTTGAGCTGCAACTCTCGATCACTAATTCTATCTTTCTTAGCAAACCCCGCTCTAGAGAATAGAATGACTAATCACTTTGGTGTACTCTCCAAGTGACGCTCAAGCCTCCTCTTATACTTTTTCTATTGACATATCAACGACTGAGATTAAGTCCCTAATCAACGACTAAGATTCGATCTGGCTTGATCCATGTCTTTTGGACCATTCTAACATAGTTTCATATTAATACGCATTAATATTTTATTTTCCCTAAGTTTAAACTTAGGGACTCCATTAAAAATATTAATTATTTTAATATCTCCTAAAATATTTAGAATCTACTCAAACCCTTTCTGGGTATTGGAGATCTCATGTGCCCCAATCGCTCCACCAAATTTCGTGGCTAGAGCACATCCGATGCTACCCCAAATCAACAAGCATCAAGAGTAGAATCAACATAATCAAATTTAAAGGCAGTGGTTGGAAACTAAGTGCTTGAAGAGTGTGCTGATTCCATTAAATCAGTTCCAGAATTTCTATTTTGAGTTGTATTGATTAGAGTAAAAGATTGTAATAGATTAGATATTTTTGAGAAGACTATAAATACTTTTTAATTCAAAGTAAGAAGGGGTTGATACTTTGATAGAACCAGAAACCTTATTGTACTTTGGAAATTTTGAAGATAATCAAAGGCTTCTGGCTTTAGTTCTTAGCAACATTTGTGTTCATATGAGTCTCCCTTGTTTAATCATTTATGTTATTCTTCATATGTTTGAGGTAATGTAAAAGTAATGGGCAAGGGTACGTCGAGTTTTGATATCCCTGATAACCCTTGCAAAGTTGTTATTATTATTGAGATTAGCTAATTGAACAATTTGTTCAAATTAATGCCTCTGCATCTTGAAATTGTTCCTTTTTGTCATCTCTTATTAGATATATAAGTGTTAGCTATAGAATCATTCTATGCACCTCTGCTTGTTTGATAATGTACATACTCAGGAGGGGTATTTAATTATCATATATCTTCTTTTTCATCTATCATAAACATTTAAAGATAGCATGCTGTTAGTACTGGAATCCACACTTTGAGAAATCTTTGAAATTTTTGAGTTATATACATGAATGATTTGAGTCATTGATCATCCATTTAAATAAATTCTTATTTAGATGCTTTGGAACAGTTTCCGAGCCTAGAACTGTTTACAAAGAAACAACTGGTTCTAATACCATATAATGATATCAAAGACTATTGCTTTGACACCATATGATAACATGAATGCTAATTTATGACTCCAACACCTGGCAATTTATTAACCTAATAGACTATCTCATATGTATTGAATAAAATAACAACTATGTTGTTAACATAAACAAAAATATTTAGTGGAAGCATAATCGATCTCAATCACTTGTTACACAAACATATGTTACCCATTGAATAGTTCTTCATTAAAAGTGACACTAGAACCCTACTTGGTTTCCCTTCCTGGGAAAATGGCTCATTGAGGAAATTACATATACAATAAGAACCTAGATCTGATGCACAACTCATCAAACCTTCCTTCGCTGATTTGGATATCCCTTGCTGCTCCTTGATCTTTCCTCGAACTTGACATGCTTGAATGGATGTCCTACACCTAGTCACTGAGATCTCCTCTCTTGTCTTGTGCTCAATCACAACTCACTACTGTGCGTCTTCTCCCTTGGCCTAGCCCTTCTTTTATAAGCTTGAGTTACCTAACCCTAATCTCAAAGTGATTGACAGTTGAGATTAGATCTCACCTCACTTGAGATTCACGGTTAGATTCATATAATTAACTAAAGCAAAAATGTTTGTATTTCATTAGATTATGCCGCTTTATCTTACAAAAGAATATTACTTTAATTACTAGAGTAATTGTTAAGGTTTGTTGGAAATCGAGAGGCGAGTATATTAATTTAGATTTCCTTTTCATTTGGTAACTGCTTGTGAAATCTGTTAGCTTCTTATTGGTTTAATAATTAATTATGTTTTTCTTCATCAAACAATTATTAAAATGTAAACATGAAGATCACAAGAAAAACAAAGAACACAAGATATAGGCTCGTAGCCATGACAAAACCCTAGGGGAAAACCCATAAAATTTTCTTCTTATAGAATCAGATAAAATGAGATATCCCAGACCCATGATTGAAAATTTCTACCTCTAGATGCCAAGTCAAGCCTTCCTTCTTTCTTGCAGATCCATCAGCAAGAGACCAACAAGAAGAAATGTACCAAGGCAAAACTTCCACAAATTCTAGCTCAAGAAAAAATCCTCTTTCAGACTTTGGCCCTCCACTTCTTCTCTACCCTCCCTATGATATTTCAAACCACAATCTATCAATTGAGTGTGTTTAATTGAGCTCCATCTTCTTTCTATTTATATAGTTCAGAGGGCTGGGAATATACATGTCCATTGGGGCATGGACAACTTGAGATGTAGGTTGACTTGGCACCTAGAGGGGTTTTTGACCTAAAATTACATATTTGAAAATTCTTTTTCTTTTTCTTTTACAAAAGGTCCAAATAGGGCTTTGATTCTTTAACTGAAAAACCTAGAAGCATGAAGAGCATGCTTGTCTAGAAATAATAATAATAATAATAATAATTTTTCTTTTTATGTTCTTCTTCTTTTTACATTAAATACATAATGGCACAAATTATGAAGACCAGACTTAATTACATTCTCCAGTGCTCCCTCTTAACTAGTGAGGTATTCATAATTGTACACCTGGTACAAGGATACTCTCAAATTGAAATATTCTCATAAGGGTCGGATTAATAAGTAATCTTTAAGCATCAACATCATAACCAACATTGTCAACATAGCAAGGCCTTGACTAACAAGCTCTATCGTTCTACTAGATTAGAGCACAATGTTGGGAGGCTTTATGTGAGACAAAGCACTACTTCTAAAGTCATATACCTCATCCAGATGTTCACCAAGTATGTCCTTTTAGGACTATTATTGTCATGGATTCCCAATCCTCAAAGAATATTGGTCCTCTTTGACCATTCTTGTCTTGGATATTTGTCCAATTTTCAAAGAGTGTCGGTCCACAAGACTACTTCCTATCTTGGATTCCCAATTCTCAAGGAGTATTAGTCCTAGATGCTTATCCAATCCTCCAGATCCCATTTTCCCATTGAGCTGAAAATGGGGCTGTTAGGCTTCTTGTCTATAACTTACAAGAACCTATCCCACTTCCAAAGCTTTAAATTTTCTTAAGTCTTAATGATTAACCAATGCGGAATTAAGAAATGCTTGAAAATATAGGTGTATGCTTGTATTTGTTCTTGACTGTTGAGTGCTTATGTTCATTTGCTTATGCTAATGTGAAAACACAAATAACAGTAAATAAAGCAGCAATTCAACAAACCCACAAGGCAACAATATAATATGGAGTTCACCCTGATATCTTGGACTACGTCTTCTTGAGCTCTAATCAACTCGATTAGGTTCTCTGGGATTATGGCTTCAATTTTTTTACAAGTGCTACACTTAACTCCATTGGTTTACAGCTAAACCAATGGGCATAGAATGCCATATTACCCCTGGTTATCCTTGTTCTGCAGACAGGTCTAGGCTTCTCTGGACTTAACTCCTTCAGTCAGTGCTCTGAGCTTCTGGCCTCTCTGACTCCTTCAGAATTCGACATTTGTCTCTGGAACTCCTTCTCCTGTCTTCGACACACCTCAGACAACCAGCCACAGCTCGATCATTCGATCTCCTGCTGTGCTGCAACTTCACTACAGCTTCATGGCTCTTTAGAAGTTTATTAGAGCTCTTTGGCTATGCAGCTTTGCCTCTAACCTCTGGTGGCTCTGCCTATTACAGTGAGCTCAATTTGAGTCTCACACAACAGATACAATCAGTAGGACTGTACTTGGATTCCCCAAGTCTCTCTAAAGTACACACACTCTCTGGAGTACTCTCTCTGTGTTTGTCTTAACCTTGGCTCACTTGCTGCCTTTGCTTCTTTAGGTCAGTTCGGCTCTGGTTTCTCTGCTTCCAGGTCTGCTTACTGCTTCCTGCGCTGCCCCCTCTCCTCTCTGTCCATCTGTGGCTTTTAAGCCAATCTGCTTTTTTTGTTACTGTTTGTTTCTGCTTCCCGGCTTTTTGGTTCGCTATGTCCGTCCGTTCGAATCCCTTCTTTCGGCGGTTACAGTAACTGCATAACACCTTATAGGGAGGTGGCCACCTGTTCCTTTAACGGATGAGTGTGTCAGGTTCACCGAAAACACTCGATCATTTGAAACGACTGTTAGTTCCGTTTACTCCAAGAATTCCCGCGAAACACGAACCTTTGCCAACCCATCGTCCACGTCGGACTTCAGGATCCCGCACAATCTGCTTTGTAACTTTGTCAAATTTGGTCATCCATCGGGTCGCGTCTCTGCCGTTGATCCAGACCCTACAGATCCTATGGTCATCGCACATATCAGGCGGATAACTTGCTCGACGTTTACCCGTCCGATGTGAGCGGTTTTCTCTCTCTTCCCCCGGAAGCGTGTCACTCGTTGTGTGGCATCGGGCGGGACTCGGTCTAAACTGCTTACAGCTTGAAGCCCTTTTGATATCTTGCCGGTTTCTATGGAATCCTGCCTCGGACGGAACCGAAACACTTTCCGCTGCATTTCATGATATTTCGGGTCTGAGTGCATGTGGCTTTCCTTCTTCGAGGGTTTTGCCCTGCGATATGCGATTAGCGATTCCTCCCCTGTTGACTCAAACCATCACTGACTTTGCTAATTTGCGACAACGCGCCTTACCATGGTCCGTCGTTCTGCGCGCTTGATCGACGACCCTCGTTGATCCGCGCTGATCGCAGGTAGCAACTGTCATGAGGATTCCTCTGATAAGCTTGATCTTCACAAGATTTTTAATCTTTGACATAAATTATAGAGAGTTCATGAAGACTTAGAGAGTTTTAGGATCCATTTTGGATCACGCCTTCCCACTAAAAAAACTTTTGGTCCACCAAAAGATTGATATACTAATCTGAGCAGTAAATGAGAGTAAAGGCACCCTCTTCTTTCAGCCTCCCTACACTTGCCTTTGCATAGTGTCTCTGAACCAAAATCTCTGACCACTTCCCTTCTTGGATGGGTTGGTCGTCTCGGGAAGAATTGTTTTCCTCCTTGACTTCATGCAAAACTTTTGCTGTAAGTTTACAGAGGGTAGTTTGAACTTCTTTGCCTTGATCCTTGATCCAAGGTGGCTCAAACGAATGTGAAGTACGTTTGCTCCACAAAACTTTCATTTCTACCTGTTGGAAAAGCTGCCAACAACCACTGTTAATAACAGCAGGCATACAGACAACAACTGGATCGACTAACTCCTGCTTCAACAAAGAAACAGATTGAACCCTTCCACGTCTTATATCTGCATACAAATGATTGACTAGATAACAAGCCAATAAAACATGCCTTTACAACAAATGACTCTTCAAGTCAAGCATGTAGGAAAAAGACCTTTAGGACTCTTTTCCAAAAGATGAAACACATCATCATTATCTCCATTTTGGAGACCAAGTTAACTTCTCCCAAGCCAACATCACATGCATCTCATGCTCATGCATGCATTCCATCTTTCAACTTTTGCTTAAGTACACTGTACTTTCGAAGCTGAAATGAACATACTGTTACAGCAAGAAAGTGAGTTTCCTACTCAACTTCTCTCCGTTTACCATTTTGGTAAGATCCTGCAACTTGCATTTATTCCACAAAGGAATGCAAACAGATGTATCAATAGACATGCAGTCCTAATTGGATAAGAATTTTAACCATTTCTTACCAATCCATTTCAAAGGTCCCTCCTTTGTTTGCACATCAGCATCAATATGTGAATCATCCTAAAACACATCAATCATGGAATCTTTATTTCCATCCTTGCCATTTTCTTTTTCCACCTTCTCCTTCAGCTTTGGTGGAAGCATTGTTGGATTCAAAGTCCAACACCTTTAGCAAGATGCCCTTGCTTATGGCAGTAAGTGCAACACATGTGCATCCTTTTGACAACATGATTTGCCTTGTCCTGTGGACCTTTGGCTGCTTGCTTCTTTTCCTTCTTCTGCTTCCTATATGCGGCCATTTTCTTCCAACATCTAGAAACATCATGTTTATCCAAACCACAAAAGGAACATGCAACTCTTTTCCCATACTTATGTGGAAATTCATCATGCGTTGCAAAATCAAAAGGAATGTGTTTAGAACCAGATTTATACCTACCTCTTTCACCTTTATTGCTTTCATGAGGAGGTGAAGCAAATGAAGAAGTGACTCCCTTCAGAACACGATCAAACTCTTCGAGGCCGTTAGAGTCTCCCCAACTCTCTGGTTCAAGCGTGTGCTTTTGAACACCTGCATCTTGCAATTGATGTTTCAAGCTATTGCATTCCTCTTGGATGCAACTTTCTCTCTTTTGAGGTAGAGGACCTGCAATGAAACTCCTTTTTGGAACTGTTTCAATGGCCTTCATGGTAGCTTTGGAACTATCTCCATAAGACTATCCATAGCCAAGACCCAAATACTTGGGCCTTTCCTCAACCATTATTGGCTCAACAATACCTTGTGCATGCTTTCCCAAGCCCTTTCCTTCATAGCCCATCTTGGACATTAGCTTGGAACCTATGCCTTTAATATATTTCTCAAAAGAACCAATACAAGTATTCTCAGAGGAATTTGAAGACAAACTGGAATGGTTTACCTCTTGTTCAAGCTGATACTTGACCAAGGTTTCTTTGGCAATAAAGAGTTGTGACTCCAACTCATGCATCCTTTTCAGGTTCATATTTGTAATATGAAGTTGCCTCTCCATTTCTTGCAATTTGTCAGAAAGCAACTGCTTCTCTTCCTCCACAGAATTCAAATGCCCTCTAAGTATGCTGCTCTTCCTACCATGCTCATACATTTCTCTCACCATATCCATCATGGTGGACAAGTTTTGTTTCATGTCATCATCAAAGACTCTTGTGAAGAAAGAAGAATTTGAGGACTCACTTGTAGAAGTTGTCATTATGCCAATGAGCAAAAGAACTTCAAACAAGATTAATAAAGAACTTATTCAAGCACCCTTTTGCAGTGGACCTCTTGTGCTTCAAGGATTGCTTTGAGGTCCTTTTGGGATAAGAAGAATGCCTTCAACCTTCCTTCTTGTCCTCCTTGGACTAAGCTATCAATAGCTTTCCCGTCACCTCTGCAAGCTCAAACAATAGTCAGTCTGCAACCAAGCATACAATCAATGAGGCAATCAATCCTTGACTGTCCAAACACCTTTCAGACAAGCAATCTTTGCCCCGTCAATCAAGCATCCTGCATCCTGATACAACCTTCTTTGAAGGTGGGGTTATTCAATCTTAAGCTCTGATACCACTTGATCTAAAAATGGAGCTCTTAGTCTTCTTGTCTAACTTACAAGAACCTCTCCCACTTCCAAAGCTTTAAATTTTCCAAAGTCTTAATGATTAACCAATGCAGAATTAAGAAATGTTTGAAAATATAGGTGTATGCTTGTATTTGTTCTTGACTGTTGAGTGTTTATGTTCGTTTACTTATGCTAATGTGAAAACACAAATAACAGTAAATAAAGTGTAGGTTTTAACCTCGTACAGAAATTACCTGCATACGAATTCTAAATCACAGGAAAAATAAAAATGCGAGAGCATAACACATAAAACACATATACACAGAGATTTCCCACTGGATCTCAAAACCGAGACTACCAGCTTGATTTTTTCATTATGTTCCTTTCAATGTTACAATACATATTTATACATGCCGAAGCATCCAATACCATGGACCGAAAACCATCGCGTCCAAAACCATGGACTGAAAACCATAGGTAGGTTCGCCCAACCTAATATAGGGCCCAAAAGAATTTTTCCCGGGGCGCTGCCCCAGACCTTGTAGAGGGGGGCTACTCGGCCCCCTCAAACCCCTCAGACAGGGGGGGTTGCCGCCTCCCTTGTGACCCCCCGCTGTAACACAACCCAACAATCTCCCGCTTGTTGTTTTCTTTCCACAAGGGGGCCACAGGAGAGCTTAGTCATTAGTCGTGGAAAGAATATAACACAACCCAACATAAAGCAACAATTCAACAAACGCATAAGGCAACAATATAATATGGAGTTCACCCTGATATCTTGGGCTACGTCTCCTTGAGCTCTAATCAACTCGATTAGGCTCTCTGGGATTATGGCTTCAATTCTTTTACAAGTGCTACACTTAACTCCATTGGTTTATAGCTGAACCAATGGGCTTAAAATGCCATATTACCCCTGGCTGTCCTTGTTCTGCAGACAGGTCTAGGCTTCTCTGGACATGACTCCTTCAGTGAGTGCTCTAAGGTTCTTGAGCTACTAGCCTCTCTGACTCCCTCAGAATTCGACATTTGTCTTTGAAACTCCTTCTCTTGTCTTCGACACACCTCAGGCAACCAGCCACAGCTCGATTATTTGATCTCCTGCCGTGCTGCAACTTCATGCAGCCTCGTGGCTCTTTAGAAGTCTATTATAGCTCTATGGCTTTGCGGCTTTGCCTCTAACCTCTGGTGGCTCTGCCTATTACAGTGAGCTCAATTTGAGTCTCACACAACAGATACAATCAGTAGGACTATACCTAGATCCCCCAAGTCTCGCTGGAGTACACAAACTTTCTGGACTACTCTCTCTATCTTTGTCTTAACCCTGGCTCACTTGTTGCCTTTACTTCTTCAGGTCAGCTCGGCTCTGGTTTCTCTGCTTCCTGGGCTGCCCCCTCTCCTCTCTGTCCGTCTATGGCTTTTAGGCCAATCTGCTTTTTTTTACTGTTCGTTTCCGCTTCTCGGCTTTCTAGTTCCCTGCCTCCGCCCGTTCGAATCCCTTTTTTCGGCGGTTACAGTAACTGCATAATGCCTTATAGGGAGGCGGCCTCCTGTTCCTTTAACGGATGAGCGTGTCAGGTTCACCTAAAACACTTGATTGTTTGAAACGGCCGTTATTTCCGTTTACTTCAAGAATGCTCGCGAAACACGAATCTTTGCCAACTCATCGTCCACGTCGAACTTCAGGATTCTGCGCAATTTGCTTTATAACTTCGTCAAATCCGGTCATCCATCGAGTCGCATCTCTGCCATTAATCCAGACCCTCTAGATCCTACGGTCATCGCACATATCGGGCAGATAACTTGCTCGACGTTTACTCGTCCGATGTACGCGGTTTTCTCTCTCTTCAGCCCGACATGTGTCACTCGCTGTGTGGCATTGGGCGGGACTCTGTCTAAACCGCTTACCGCTCGAAGCCCTTTTGATATCCTGCCGGTTTCTGCGGAATCCCGACTCGGATGGAACTGAAACACTTTCCGCTGCATTTCATGATTTTTCGGGTCTAGGCGCATGTGGCTCTCCTTCTTCAAGGGTTTGCCTTGTGATATGCGATTAGCGATTCCTCCCCCGTTGACTCAAACCATCGTTGACTTTGCTAATTCGTGACAGCGCGCATTACCATGGTCCGCCGCTCTGCGCGCTTGATCGACGACCCTCGTTGATCCGCGCTGATCGCAGTTAGCAACTGTCATGAGGATTCCTCTGATAAGCTTGATCTTTACAAGATTTTTAATCTTTGGCATAAATTATAGAGAGTTCACGAAGACTTAGAGAGTTTCAGGATCCATTTTGGATCACTCCATGGCCTTTACTAGGCGTACCACTGTTGGTCTTGGCCTAGTGCATGACACATGAAGAAGAGAATATAATGTCCACCTCTCAACCAGAGAGGAGATCCTCATTATCCTTAATAAATATTTAAGGAGACTTATTATTCCCTCTCAAGCATAGAGGAGATTCCTTACTTCCTTTTGATTGGGAAGTCATAACCACACGTTCTTTTAGTGTGTCTTCATCAATACATCAACTACTAATTCTTCATGGAGATCTTTGAGTAGCTGCATGGCTCCTTTTTCTTTGTATTTCTATATAGAGCTTCTATCTTTATGGAGCCAATCTGTGACAGGGTTTAGGCCATCAATATTTCATATCACTTTCCTCTAGTCATCATCAACAGAGGCTTTATATTGCACCAATCGTAGTAGAACTAATCATATCTCCATCTAATCATGAAGGTGATCTTAATTGTCATTGAAATATCCACATCAGGTTATCTCCTTGTACTACTACCTTTCAATTCCAAGATGATGTAGGCATCGTGAACACATAATCCTTCGAGGATTACCAAAGTATCCACTCAATCATGATTTCATTGAATTGAGTCCAAAAACAAACAGTTGTAGATACATTTGCGCCAACTGGCATCATGCATTTCTACAACATTCTTTTAGGTAGCAAAACCATATATTGACTAGATACCTAATATCAAAATTACCTCAATATGATGGCCTCTTGTCAATATATCAGATTTTACCTAAGTAACCTGACACGGGGATTCGGGATTCGTAGGATATGGGGATTCGAGTGTTGGATTCAGACACGTTGACCCCTCGGAACAGGACACGTAGGATTCGTTATATATTATTATTATATATATATATATATATATATATATATATATTAAAAATTAGATATTTCTTACACAAATTCTCATAATGATACAAATTCATTGATTTCAAACATAGATCTTCATCTAGATGTTAGTTTTACTGTTTACAAAGTAAGTTAGTAACATTATAGCATGCATAGTACATACAAAATTCAAATATCTGCATAAACACGCTCATAAACCTCATAAACCCTCCCAAACCTCATAAACCCTCATAAACCCTCCGTCATGAGCCCACACAAACCTCATAAACGCTCCCTCATAAACCCTCATAAACCTCATAAACCCTCCCTCATAAACCTCATAAACCCTCACTTTTTGGGATTCAAATCCCAAAAGCAGGACACGATGTGTCTTAATGGGACATGACCGGGATTTCATGGTGTCTCGTTAGGACATGTGGTGTCCCATTTTTGGATTCGAATTCCCATCGTATTGTGTTAGATTCGTGGGATTCAGACACGTGGCCTGTTTTGGACGAATCCGGTTCCATAGGATTTTACTTACTGGCTTTCCTTGAGATCAACATTCTTCTGCATGGTCTATCTCCTTACTGTACATGAATCCTTCTCCATGCATTCTCACTTTTCAATCAAAGCGCCCATGGAACGAACTAATCAACAAGCTACAATATCGTCTTCCTTGGAGTTGTCATTGTCAACTCTCTCTCTTCAGAAGACCAGACCTAATGTTTGATCAATATCATCAAATGAACTCCCCTTCCAGCCTCTTCACATGCTTTTGCAATATGTCTTACCAGGTAGCCAAATCATATCCCAAGTAGATCATAAATATTAGAGTTGTCAAATCATAATAGCCTCTTAGATAAGGTGTCAAATTTTGCTATTTGATCCCTCTAAAATCAACTTTTCTTTGCACACTTTATCTTCATATTGCAACAAGATTCTGCTTCATCTTTCAATCATCAATGTGTTCCTGGAATGAGCTCATCAACAGGAAGGTTCCACATCATGTCTATCAAGGTCCTTATAGTTCCCTATTTCCATCATGCTCATCGTTTTTAAGGAGTCATTAACAATCATGAGTGCTACTTTGCTTTTCCATCCTTCTCATCCCGCTTCCCTTATTTAATATTATGTATTTGCAATTTTTGCTGACAAGTACAAACAAGCAAAATATACAAAGGCGAGCATGATGTCAATTTTGTCAATCTAGGGTTTTTGGGGCTTCTCAGAGGGTGTACATCTGGGGTTCTTAGTTGCAAACCCTAAATTTATTAATTTAACCCTTATTAGGGTCTAGGTGGAAATATCTAGGCAGAAATATCAACTCTTGCTAGGGTTTTACCATATACCCTAGATTCTTCTTGCAAACCTTAGTTATCATTGCTCAAGATCTAGGGTGTAGGAATTTACAGAGTAAGTTCCTCAAATAGAACATCAAAGGACACCGCTCACAAACAGACCACAGATCAATACACTAGTATTCTTGACGCGGTTAAAATCCTCAAAGAGGGAAACAGTGCACGGCCTGAGCCAACGCGGCCACTTCAGACAATTTATTAATGTAAAATAAAGAAAATTTTCATACGCTTCTCTCATGAACGGTCACCTTACAAATGACCCTCCATGCTCTTTAAATAGAGATCATGGACCAATCGGGTGTTAAGCCATGGATGAAGTGTTGGTAATATTGAGGAGAGAATGAACCATCGGATCACTTCATGTCTAGAACATATTGTGACCGTTGGATTGTAAGTTACAAAAGTACATAGTAAAGAAACACACTTTACCTAACTCTTTATTAGACCAAGTTATACTTAAGTATTTCCTATGTGTCGGAAGATCCTAACGTCCCTCCTTAAGAACAACTTGGGATAGGATTGAAGGATGTACAAATATGACACAATAGGAGAAGGAAGGAGGCTTTAGAGCCTATTCCGCCTCAGTGACAACTTCCTGAATTCCAACCATAAATTGAAGTTTAGTAAACTTCGCCTCTGTGAGAGCCTTTGTAAAGATGCCTGCAACTTGATCATCGGTTGAACAATGTTGCACTTCAAGAACATGGTCATGAATGAGTTTTCCGATGAAGTGCATGTGTAGTTCAATGTGTTTGCTGCGTTGATGTTGGATTGGATCTTTGCATAGTTGAATGGCACTTTGATTATCAATTCAAAGTGTAGTCAGATGTTGCTGCTGAAAGACAGACTCTGACAGTATCTGACGAAGCCACAAGGCTTCCTTACTAGCTTCTACGACGCCACGACACTCTGCTTCTGTTGAAGAAAGAGAAATGGCACTTTGTTTCTTGCAAGCCCATGTAATAGGTCCAGAACCAAGAGTGAAGACAACCTGCAATAGACTTCTGATCATTAGGGTCACCAGCCCAATCGGAATCACTGAAACCAACCAATAGAGGAGATGCTTCTGCACTGTAATGAATCCCAAACTAAACTATACCTCAAACATAACGAAGTATTCTTTTAATGCTTTCCAATGACTTTCATGTGGGTTTTGCATAAACCAAGCAATAAGGTCAACATCAAAGGAAAGGTCAGGATGGGTATGGGTCGGATACAAAAGTTGTGAAGGTTGTGAAGAATGCACCTGTGATTTGATTGCTATATGTTGATGATTTATTTATGACAGGCGTTGAGTCTCTCATTATTCAGTGTAAGAGGTGTTGATTTATCCACGACACAAAAGAATCGGGTTTGAGTCTAAGATCACAATCACAAACACACTCAAATGCAACAACACTTCTACTCTGCATAATGAAATAACAAATTACAGTGAATTAACTAGTACACATGAAAAATTTTAACCTAACTCTTGTTATATTACAAACTTTAATACAACAATCTTAGGGCTCATGTACAAGGGATCATGGCCCTTACAATCATCCCTCATACAAGACAAATTAGGGCTTGGTATCAACAAGTATGATTACCAATCTATCCTTGAACAAAGTACCCTTTACTTACTTGCTCATAGGGCGCATCCACAATCGTTTCCGTCCACGTACCTTGAACACATTTGGTGGGTGCTTTGCTTCCTCTTTTGCTGATCACAAAACTTCTACTCCCTTATAAAGCGTGCGTCTCTAGCTCCTCAACCTACCACTATCAACATTCCCGCTGCTCCAAGAGTGACCGAACTTTAGCTGAAATAAATCTGCCCATTAGCTGCTTTCCTGCTCCTCCAAGAGTGCCAACTCTTAGGGTCCTCACAACTGCCCACTTCTTGCGTCTCTGCTGCTCCAAAGATGACTAGACTTAGGGCTTGGAGGTTTCCCACTTGCCATTGAAGTTGACCCCTTGCAACTCACTAATTAGGGCTCAATAACTAGCCCTCTTAACTACCCCTTTTTTCCTCCAAAAGTCAATCCCTAGGACATACAACTCTCTTGTTGTGACAAGTTTGCCACTTGTCCATGACACTTAGGGCTACTCAAACAACCACTAATAGTCCTCCAACCACTATACCTAGGTTGCTCCTCAACTATCCAAAACCAGACCTACCATCCTTTGGCAAAACATCAACCTGGAAAGACAAACATACCTCTGCAAGGACATCCCAAACAATCTTGAACTTACTCACTGTCCTTTGCACAAATCTGAGGAATTTCGGCCCTCTTTTAGGGCTCTTGAACAATGACATGAGTGTCCTATACTCGACCTCCAAGACACCTATAGTACTTGCGCTGTCCTTCTCTATTCAACCTCCTATCTCATGTAGTGTACTACAAGGGACTTTGACCTTCACAACATGTCTACCATAGGTCATGTAAACTCATGAATGAGCCTCGACCCTCCTTTAAAGACACAAAAACATCCCGTGGCTTGTTAAAGAGAATCAACTCCAAAATACATGCACAAAAGTGGTTTTTCAACTCGGCCAACTTTCACTTAACTCGGCCTATCCAAAAACATAAGAAAAATACCAAACTTCATCATACTTTCTGTTGAGAAATCCTTAGGGAAACATTAGGTTACTTGTTATCTTGATTGCTCTTTACATGACAATTATTTGTGATTGTGTATTTGCTTCTTCATTAATGTTTTATGTTCTCATCGTCAAACAATCACAAAAAATTATGAAGATCACAAAGCAATGAACACAAGATGTAGGCTTAGGGTCTTCGCATATGAGACTTGAAATGGGATATATAACAAAGATCCAAACCTTGAAAGCATCTCCTCTTCCTCGCTAGGCTCTTCTAGCTTAAAATAGACCCTTGCTTGCTTCTTTCCAACTGCACATAGATAGATAGAAGTGTGTGCTTTATTCATGTCCATAGAGGCTGAGTTTCATCCCCTTTTATAAGTCTTCAAGGTGCTTGAGTAGGCTCCTCTAGGCTGAATTCAACAATAGCTGGTTGACTTGGTCTTGGCGCCCTTGAGATCATTATAGAGATAAAATAATATTTCTTTTTTCTCGTTACATTTGCCCAATTGAGTCTTTTGCAATATGACAAGGACCATGACTCATGGAAAAACCCTATGAGCACTCAATGGGTGCTTTAACCTAGGACCCACACAATCTTGAGCTTGCTCGTCATCTTGTGCACAAATTTGAGGAATTTCGGCCCTCTTTTAGGGCTCCTAAACAACTACAGGAGTGCCCTATACTCGACTTCAATGACACCTCCAATATTTGTGCTGTCCTCTTTTATTCAACTATCTATCTCCTACACAGTACTACAAGGGACTTTGGCCTTCCCAACACATCTACCACAAGTCATGTAAGCTCATGAATAGGGCTCGGACCTCCTGGAAATACAGAAAGATCCTGCGTATAGATTATCAACTCCAAAACATGTGCACAAAATTGCCTTTTTAGCTCGGCCAACAATCACCTAACTCTGCTTATCCAAAAGCATAAGAAAGGTACCAAACTTCGTCCTCCTTTCACTTCAGATATGCTCCTAAAGGTTGCTGACTACCTCAAATTTCTTTCTTCAAGGATGTATTGCTCTTGGATGGTTGTGTTCAAATGAGGCCTCCTTCTTTCTTATTTATATCTTTCCTTGGTGCAACAACTAACCCTCTAGAGGGCACCTTTCAAGCCAAACCGACTGGAATATCACGTCATTAACTGAAATAAAAAAAAAAAAAAAAATATTTTCCTCATTTGACTAGCCTCCATGGTTGCCTTAGGTCCCCTTAGCTCCTTTAAGTGTGATCCACTTGCAACAATGAATAAAAAATTAAATACTCCACTTGGTTTCACGTCCACAACTCTGGGTGCAAAGCCCATTGCTTGGGTACACTTGCCCACAAAGCCCAAGTGGGTCAAGCTTCTCCCAAACCTTGTAACCTAGGGTGTGGGAGTACCTTTAAAGCTACATAAATCAATAAGACTTAGTTGGCCTCTGAGTTTGACATGAAGGATCTTGGCTTGATGCATTATTATTTAGGTCTGGAAGTATTGTAGAAGCATGAATCTTCCTTGGCCAAGGAAAGTATGTTATTGGGATCCTTTAGAAGTTTGGCATAATGGACTATAAATACATGGCAACTCCCATGGTGACTAATTTGAAGAAGTGGAGAGACTCTAAATCTAATTTGCTATATCCATCCATGTATCAACGGTTGATTGGCACATTGATGTATTTGGTTAATACCAGGCCCAACATTTGCTTTGTGGTGAACACGTTGAGCAAGTTCTAGGTGGAATCGAGACATGAGCATTGGATTGCAGCAAAACACATATTGAGATATCTATGTGGTACTGTAAACTATGGTTTGACATATGTCTCAAACAATGATGTACAACTGCAGAGATATACATATTTTAACTGGGCTTTGCTATGATATCTTGGATGAGTACGAAGCAAAAATATGTCGCACTCGACACTGCAGAAGCAGAATATATCGCAACCAATGAAGCTTGTACTAAAATAGTGTGGCTTTAGAAGTTGTTTGCATGATTGTTCGACCAAGCATTTGAATCAACCATGATATATTATAACGATCAAAGCTATGGGAAGCTTTCAGAGAAGTCACAACAAAATCAAGTAACACTACATCCGTGACATGGTGTAGAAGAGAGTAGTAAAGCTCAAGTACGTCTCCATTGATGAGTAGACAACTGATATTTTGATGAAGTCTCTATCCAGAGAGAAGTTCATTTACTTTAGGGACAAGCTAGGGCTTGTGGAGATTGCCCCTCTAGTTGAGAGGGAGTGCTGATATGATGGCATCATGGACGATCATTCTCCTTGTGTCAAAGATGGTGACTAGTTGGGGAGAATGGTCCTAGAAGCTCAGGTTCACTCAGTTGAGTGCGTGGCTTTCAACATCAGGCTCAATCTCTCCAGCCTCTCCAGTAGGATGAGGAGCTCATTTAGCATCGAGCCCAGTTGCTCATGCAGAGTGTGGCCTTTGGAGTTTCACCACGAGTCAAAGAGATTGACTAGGGTGGTGAATCAAGGCTAGTCTAGGTTATGAGTACCGACCAAGATTATAGGTCAGTGGTACCGACCAAGATTACAGGTCAGTGGTACCGACCAAAGTTATGATGACTAGTTGATGCTAAATATTATGCCATGTGTTAGGAGTACCATCCAGGATTATGGGTCGGTGGTACCGACGAGTTGTGGCAACTAGTTGATGTTGATCTCATAGATGCTGATGATTTACCTTATGTCAGATATGTTGATAAGGTTGATGATGATTTGTTATAACCTTTTCATAGAGAAATTTTTCAACTTGAGAACATCTAAGATATTCATTATGAATACCTCCCTAGTTAAGAGGGATCGTTGAATTTTTTAACTATGGTCGACCTTCATAATGTATATTTTGGCCCTTGATGTATTTTATTGATCATTGTAAAGCATGTTCTTCGTGATAGAGTCAAAAGGAAATTATAATTTTGAGTCATGTCCTTATGGATTTTTAAAAGAGAAAAATTTGTTTTTTTGGCTCGTCAAGCTCCCTCCAAGTCAAGTCAGCCAAGGTAGGAGACACACCCATTTGACAAACCAAGAATATTTTGGGCATCCAAGCGAAGGACAAGGAGGACAAAATGGGAGGACAAATTCATCTCGTTCTCTCTCTATCTAGTTCACACATGTGGAGGCTCTCTCTCTCTCTCTAGTTCACATCTTTTTCTGGGCAGCTGCAATTAGAGGGTCGAAATTCTGGGTATTTCGGCATTTACTGAAAGGTCGAATTTCAGACTAAGGCAGATCAAAAGGCAGAGTTGTTAGATCGGATTGGAGGTTCAACTTAGAGGGTGTTGACCAGGTTTGACCATAGATTTGTTGAAGGTTAGTTCGACCTAGTTGTTGACTAGAGGTCTAGGTGTGTCTCTTGTTGAAAAGAAGAATTTCTCGATTGAAAAGGTTGCTGGGTTTTTCCCCCTAGTGGGTGTTCCTAGGGTAAACCTGTGCTCTCTTTGTGCATTGTGATCTCTACTATTCTATTGCTTTTATATGGTTAAATTTCTTAAGTATAATTGCTTAATGATATACTTGAAAAATTAAAAGAAGATCAACATCATTAGAAGTATTTATCAGCTTTGGAAATATTGTGCTTGTATCTATTGCACTTGAAAAATCAACAATTTTGAGGAATATTTCGACTTCTAATGGCTACTTTCAACGTCCATTGCTCAACTACTTCGTCAATGAGGTCTCCAACAACTAGTTAGACCTTCTAACAACTAGTTGACTTGTCCAATGACTAATTTGAGTTGACTTTATCCTTTTACTAACGCAACTTGGCCACCTAGAACTTGGTTCTCCAATGCCCTTGGTTATCTGAGAATTATGGCACTTGGATTTGGCTAAACTAACCATGCTTCGAATGAGGTCTCTCTCAAAATCTCCAATTCGTGCCTAGCATTGCCACATCATCACCTACCTTACCACGTCATTTGCAACATGTACAAGTCGCATAATGCCTTGAGGAATATTTAGAATTTGACACATGGGTATTGTTCCTCTTGTTTTATTAAGTAATGCGTGTATGAATTTAACTACTAGTTGACCGGTCCAATGATTAGATCGAATTGACTTTGTCCCTTTACTAACTCGACTTGGCCATCGAGAACATGGTTTGTCAATGCCCTTGATTATATGAGAGTTTCATCACATAGGTTCGAGTAAATTGACCATGCTTTGAACTGCGTCTCTCTTGGAATCTCCAAATCTCGCTTAGTGTTGCCACATCATCACATGCCTTGCCATGTCATTTGCCACCTGTGCAAGTACCAAAACATGTTGAGAAATCTTCAGATTGTAACACATGGGCATTTTGTTCCTTTCATTCTGCTAATCATTTTCAATGTAATGCATGCATGATTTTGTTCAACATTGCCTCTATTTTACTACTTGTAAACTTGTTTGAATTGCTGACCAAGCTTGACTAAGCTGTAACTAGCTATTGCCACTTTTGATTGGAAACCTAGAATGTGGCATGGACTCCTCTCCTCAAGTTGAACAATTTGAGACGAAGTTGACTTTATGACCATTGAGACCACATTGCATTGGGAATTGTGTACTACCTTGGGAAAGGTGAAGGTTGTGAAAAATGAGATTGCCATGAATGAGAGTTATTTGAGGACTACTGCACCAAAACCAAGGCCACCTACAGACTCTATAGATGGTAACCATATGGTAAAGACATAGGTACACCTTGATGCAAGGTATACTGGCCCATACACCAATGATCACCATTACAAAAGCAGGCTCCCATAAAACCATGAGTCCTCAAGTAAGATCACCTAAAGCTTTCCAATCTCATATTGGACAAGATGCACAGTGCACTTGAAGTGAATTACAAGGGACCAACTGTGTATGACCAAGACAACAAAATAAAGATTCTGAGAACAAGACAGAGGCCTGTGATACCTAATACAAAACTTCACATGGTTGTTACAATGTTTTGACTAGTGACCTGGGTTTACAATGGTGGTGATAAATGCTGAAAAAGTTTTTGTATGTACCTCTACTGACAGGCGAGGTAGCAAGATCCTTCATCAAAGTTTGGATCTCTTTCTCAATTTATTTAGGCTCACCAATTGGATCCAGTAGTCATGTTAGTGCTTAAATCTACCTCAGGCTGAATGAAGGCAAGTCTAGGGTAACATCAAACCACGCATAACCTGGTAGCTAGCCCTACCAGGTCAGGAGAGGGGTCTCTCCTTGTCAATCTCAATTAGAATATTGGCAATTAGGGCTTGAGATGACTGAAATGAACGCTGATTTTAGGCTAGGTATAGTAGATTAGGGTTTCTGTTTTGATTTTAGGTTTTGGTTGCTGGATCACTTGGAGAAGGCAGATTGGGTCCTGGAAATCAACTTAGGGATACAATCATGTTTTGTGGGGCGAGGTAGACAAGCGTTTATGTACTAGCAATGGATTAAGATGGTAGTTTAGACCAGTGTGGAAAAAGTCGGGAATAAATCCCGATTAAATCCCGATTTTTAGATTTTTTTGGCTGGCCGATTAAATCCCGATTTTTTTTTTTTTTTTGGCTGGCCGTTTAATTTTGCCGACTTTTTGCCGACTTTTTCGAAAAACTCCCGACTTTAACGACTTTTTCAACTTTTGGACCCTTGCCGATTTAATCCCGACTTCGACTTTTTCCACATTGGTTTAGACAGCTGAGGAGTTGAGGAGGGCATAAAAAAACTATGAATCCTCTTCAAACAGTTGAAAACATTGAAAACTAAATGCAATCCCAAGACAGCACTGCGACTAAGTGTATTTTGTCTATTCACCTTGATTCATTGAGTTAAGAAGAGAGATAGAGATGTGGATACATATAAAACATCAGAACAACTCATTACAAAGAAGAAACAATACATAAACTCACTGTCACTAGAATCCTACAAAAATAGCTGTAAAACCTGGTTTTATTCCTTGCCAAACTGTTGATACAAAATGTTCAATGAGTCCAACACTTCTGCCAAAGTCCAACCTCTACACTATGAAATTCATAAAAGATATACATTTTCTCATCCTTGTACTAAGGGAATTGAGCTCAACCATTTTCTTCAAAATAGAATCAGTTACATTAAACTTGGACCGAATTTCTGAAAATAGGTGTTGAAGATGAACTCGTATCTCCTAAACCATAGCACCTGTTACAAAACTGAAAGAGGTTTTTGTAGATAAGCTCATGATGGAGAAAAACCTGTCTCAAATTTTGGAAATTCATTTCCAGTTGCTCGTAATCTGTGCCACAAAATCATCTCTAAAACAGAAAATCATTAAAAATTTAAATCTGGGAAATGAGTTGTAAAGATCTAGTCACATATTCCAATTCATGACACCTGTGAATTAACTGAAAGAGGTTTTTGTTATATGGCTCGTGGTTAACAAAAACCTCCTTGGGTTTTGCAAAATTACTTTTCATCTGTTGTAAAATGGCACCGCACTAAAATGACTAAAACAGTAAAATAAATGAAAAATTTGCTTTGTTTTAATGCAAGATCCAAATATCACTGCATATCTCCCACATAGTAGCACCTGTGCATAAACTGAAGGAGGTTTTTGTTATTTGGTATGTGATGGACAAAAACCTCTTTCACTTTTGTAAAATTCCTATCCAAACTGATTTTGTAGTAAACTTGTCCCTGTGTGCAGCAACTGACCTCAAAACATGCACAACCAAGAATCAATCATTCATTTCAATCATATCTTATGATCCAGAAACCGGTTACAAGAGTGTGATATACCGTTGGAAAGCTTTTTCCGAGCTTCTTCTGATGGACACATTTGTGACATGTTTTGTGCTGAATATTATGTGCAAAACATCTAACCAAACCAAACCTAGTAAGAGCTCATGTTGATCCCTGGTGACAGGTTGCGAAGATTGGCACTAACATTAGCCTTATTGGGGATGGCAGCTCCTTGGAGGTGTCAAGAACACTGTAGACCAAGTGCCTCATCCATTGGGCAATACGGTCAAATAGCTGCAAACTCAAAACAACTCATACCAATCCAAACATACACATACTGCACCCTGTACATAACAAATATCGGAAACTGAAATGTTGCCTTTGGCAACTTATTTATTTACAAATCTACCCTACTTTGTTGCAAAACCAATAGATCAAGTGATGTTGTAATGCCATATCAACCAATCAAGTAACTGTGACAATGATGCTGTTTTTTGATAGTGTTTGAACCAGAAGATAGTTGGAAATCCTACCAGCAGTATATACCCATAATACCTCTGGCTTTGTAAAAGGCAAATTGGTTTGTCTTTCAACTTAAAAATATATTCCATATATGTTGCTATGGGATCATAGAAACCAGATTCTATCTGCTGCCCCAGCTCATTAACATATGCTCTTTGGCTGGACATTGTCACATCCTCGCTGTAAATCATAACATCCTTCAATCCAACCATTTAAGGGCAGTCTTATCTTTTCTTCTTTGGGAGGAGGGAGAGTTTCCAAGAACTGTTTAGGGTCTTGGAATTCATGTGATTTAATTTGAACATCCAATAATTCAATTTCATTTTCCAATCTTTCAACCACTAAGCCAAGAAAACAATATTTATTCTCAGGTGTGAGTCAGCTAGATTTCAAGTTAAGAAACAATGATGTTAAAAAACTCTGATCAATCTGAAATTTTGCTATCTCATCCCTTAAAATCAATAACATTTCACTAGATAACAGATTTGCCACATACCTTGTCATCGATGATTACCATCAACGTTCTGAAAACTGGATTCTTTGGCAGTGAAGTCGAAGCTCAGGATCTTGAACATTGGAGTCATCAGGTAGATGATTTCAACCTTCATATGTCTGACTGTTGTCCACCATCAACAATCAGATCTGCAACTTGAATGATCTTTCTTGGAGAAGATCCGTCACCTCTTCACCAGTATGGTTGCCACTATGTTAGTGCCTAAATCTACCTTAGGTTGAATGAACGCAGGTCTAGGGTAACATCAAACCACGCTTAACCTGGTAGCTAGCCTTACCAGGTCGGGAGAGGGCTCTCTCCTTGTCAATCTTAGTTAGAATATTGGCAATTAGGGCTTGAGATGACTGAAATGAATGCTGATTTTAGGCTAGGTATACTAGATTAGGGTTTCTGCTTTGATTTTAGGTTTTGGTTGCTGGATCACTTGGAGAAGGTAGATTGGGTCCGGGAAATCAACTCAGGGATACAGTCATGTTCTGTGGGGCGAGGTGGACAAGCGTTTATGTACTAGCAATGGATTAAGATGGTAGTTTAGATAGCTGAGGAGTTGAGGAGGGCATAAAGAAACTATGAATCCTCTTCAAACAGTTGAAAACATTGAAAACTAAATGCAATCCCAAGACAAAGCACTGCAACTAAGTGTATTTTGTCTATTCACCTTGATTCATTTAGTTAAGAAGAGAGAGAGAGAGGGATGTGGATACATATAAAACATCAGAACAACTCATTACAAAGAAGAAACAATACATAAACTCACTATCACAAGTATCCCACAAAAATAGCTGTGAAACCTGGTTTTATTCCTTGCCAAACTGCTGATACAAAATGTTCAATGAGTCCAACACTTCTGCCAAAGTCCAACCTCTACACTATGAAACTCATAAAAGATATACATTTTCTCATCCTTGTACTAAGGGAATTGAGCTCAACCATTTTCTTCAAAATAGAATCAGTTATATTAAACTTGGACCGAATTTCTGAAAATAGGTGTTGAAGATGAACTCGTATCTCCTAAACCATAGCACCTGTTACAAAACTGAAAGAGGTTTTTGTAGATAAGTTCATGATGGAGAAAAACCTGTCTCAAATTTTGGAAATTCGTTTCTAGTTGCTCGTAATCTGTGCCACAAAATCATCTCTAAAACAGAAAATTATTAAAAATTTAAATCTGTGAAAATGAGTTGTAAAGATCTAGTCACATATCCCAATTCATGACACTTGTGAATAAACTAAAAGAGGTTTTTGTTATATGGCTCGTGGTTAATAAAAATCTCCTTGGGTTTTGCAAAATTACTTTCCATCTGTTGTAGAATGTCACCGCACTAAAATGACTAAAACAGTAAAATAAATGAAAAATTTGCTTTGTTTTAATGCAGGCTCCAAATATCATTGCATATCTCCCACATAGTAGCACCTGTGCATAAATTGAAGGAGGTTTTTGTTATTTGGTATGTGATGGACAAAAACCTCTTTCACTTTTGTAAGATTCCTGTCCAAACTGATTTTGTAGTAAACTTGTCTCTGTGTGCAGCAATTGACCTCAAAACATGCATAACCAAGAATCAATTATTCATTTCGATCATATCTTATGATCTAGAAACCAGTTACAGGAGTGTGATATGCCATTGGAAAGCTTTTTCCGAGCTTCTTCTAATGGACACATTTGTGACATGTTTTGTGCTGAATATCATGTGCAAAACATCTAACCAAATCAAACCTAGTAAGAGCTCATGTTGATCCCTGGTGACAGGCTGCGAACACTGGCACTAACAGTTCCATAATCACACTAGGTTGTAATCACTACTTTAACATTCCCTGGTTTTTCCTTGAAAGCATCATCAAGTTCGTGTTTGAAAAACCTTGTGGTTGGGGATTGGGTGTTCACAATTAATTTTTTACTATCGGTTTCATGACTATCTTCTTGGCTTTAACAATATTTTGCATGTGTTAGGAAAATGAATATGGAATAATACAAATAATAAATAATAATAATAAGTATTACAGTATAATTAATAATTATGAAAGGACATGTCTCAAGGGACTGTGACTCTTTATAAATGGGCACTCCTGCTTAGATATATGGGACACAACTGCACTCTCTCGTCATCTCTTTTCTACTATTGCTTCTAACAATATATATATATTATATATATATATATATTATATATATATATTATCTCCACCTGGATTTCTTTATATTCCAAACATTTTGAGTATTTTATGTGAGAACGAACTTTGTTTGTATCAGCATGCATATTTATCATCATCATAAGCCATATAAATGATGCCCGAGGCTGAATTTATTAAATGGACATAAATATAGATATAATCTGATTATTGTGGAGTCTATGACACTCACATGTGCACCTAGCTGGTGAAAATTGTATTTACATGGTTTAATTTATCAATTTCCATTATAATTAGCTACACTTCTGCCTAGTTCTTATTGTAATGCTATTGTATTTATTACATGCATTGGTGCATGCCATTGTAAGGTTATTTCTTTGCACCGTATTTGAGCCTCGAGTGGTGAGCGGCTTTGAGGTAATAAGGGGATGCCTTGTGCCTGTTGTTACATCGTCACAGGTTGCAGTCCCATATGAGCAATCTCCTTGTCTAGGATGCCTATGACAGTGAGACTAGCCATTGGTGGGAGATTTGGTTGGCTATATTACATTTCCTGGGTTTGATGTGTTATTTGTATAAACATATTCATCATGGAGAAGAGATTCATTTTCCCAACCACTTCTTGCCTTATGAGTTATAGAAACCACATATATTTTATTGTGACTAGTCCTTGAATAAATGAATATATGATAGTTCTAAGATATTTAACTCAAATATGTTGTTTCAAAGTAGTCCTGACAAGAACCAATTCTTCATTTTGACTTTGATTTAATGCTCCTGAATTCTGCCCTGGTTGCAGGTATTACTACAGCAGCAAACTAGGCTACTATTATGACACAGCTACAGGGCTTTTCTGCAATGCTGTGTCAGGAAGATGGTACTATACACTATGCTCTCTTAGTAATTGTTCTTTGTTGTTTACATGTCAGAGAAAAAGAGATACCTTTGAATATCCATATATTCTGAACGTAAAAAAGACTTGGTACATTAAATTACAACAGGTACAAGGGCAGTTAAGGTCACTAGTAGTAGTCATTTTTATTTTACGAAGGTTTTATCTGTACAGGAGTCTATTCGTGTTGCAATGAATATTCTTTGGGTCTATTGGCTGCTTTTGTTTTTATTTTTTGGCACAAATTGATGGCTTCTTTTACTTGCTATATTTAAAAAAAAAATGTCCATGAAAATGTGCTTCACTTGAGTTTCTGTTATTTGTTAAGAGTTATCTAGTTAATAATGGTAATTTGGACTATAGACATGGGCATGTTAATAAAGTCACTGTTTTTTTTTTGCCATTTAACAAAGCACTTCCTGCTCCAGTCTGTAGGAAAGGGTAAGATATTCCATGGGAATATGGAACATGTCACTCGTGGGAATTGAACCGCGGTGGGGAGGATAACAATCATTCTACCTAACCACCCAAGATAAACCCAATTGACAAATAAATTTACTTTTTTATTTATTTTAAATCATGTTTTAGTGTTGTATTGATGACTTGAATAATATTTGTCATTTTAAGGATTATGCATCTATGGATTATAGGCTAAGACTCCTAAGAGTTTTTATCATTCCTTTAACATAAGAGTACACGAGCTCTCTTCATTTTACAATCTAAGAAGTATTTGTCTCTTCCAATTTTTTTGTGTTCTTGGTTTCTTTGTGTCTGGCCTCTTTTTGTTATATAATATTAGAGCCACGGTGAGAGGAAGTTGAAGCAAGTGAAGGCCTAGGGACTGCATAGATCAGTGACATACAAGGTGTTGTTCCATACACACCAAAAAATCAAAGGGATTACGCGGGGGGGGAGGGGTGGTGGGAGAATTCCAAGTATGTTTTGTTTGTGGCTTTTTAAAGGCAGGTTTGCTTTTGAAAAAAGAGAGAAATACTAGGGTCATTGTTTTGGTTTTAAAAGATGGGCTAGTTTATTTGTAGTTGATTTAAAATTAGGTTTGTATTTAATGCTGATGTGGCACACTGAGTTGGCAGTTGGCAGGGCGATTGATGTGGAAATGCACTTGGTAGTGTTGACATGTCACGCTAATAGCTACTATCATGGCAGGTTTACATGTCAGAGTTCCACAAGTTGAAGGCCATGTGGCACTTTGAGTGGATAGGATCCTTATGGTAGTGACAGTCTCTGATCAATGCAGTTGGTTATATATGGCTTGTGTGATGAGATGTCACCACATGGTAGATTTCATTTCATATGTTACCGGATCCGTGGGGCTAGGTAGTTGGATCCACGGATCCCCGGATCAGATACGGATCCGGATCCGGATCCATTGGGACCCGCATTGTGCACTTTATGAGTCGCTTTAAAAAATAATAAACCTTTTGTAGTAAATCCAAACCTACAAAATCATGTGTTCTATGGTGGCTGCTTGATCGATTCTGCAAATGAAGGTGCGTTGGTCGAACCAGTTGGGTAACAAAAGTTTGTCAGAACATGTGCGTCATACGATTATTCATATGGAAATTTAACATATTATTTAACATTGATAAATGTCTGTCAGAACATGTGCATCATGCGATTGTTAGCCTCCAGGGCCCACATAAATTTATTTTGCCCTAAAAACACTTAATGTGGCTTTTAGATTCCGAGCTTCCAAGTGTTTGATCTCCGATACTTTATCTTGTTAAATTTCCAATCCAATTCATTTATTTAAATTCCCAGCTCCGAAGTGCTTGATCTCCGATACTTTATCTTATTAAATTTCTAATCCAATTCACTTTATAAATGAACCTAAATAGTTTGTTCTTTAATTTAATTTATAATAATTAATTTAATTTTTTTATTTTTTTATAATAGGTAATTTATATAATAATAATAATAATAATTTTTATAATAGTTATTACCATGTTTTACCTTATTTATAAACTATTTAATTTGTATGAATACTTACTATTTAATACATAAATAATATATCAATTCTAAGCTTATTAATGGAATATATTAATTATTTTATATAAGTATCACATTTTACAAATATATATAAACTATATATTATAAAATTTATAATTTTTATTTTTAAAAATTATAAAAAAAATATTTATATGATTTGTACTTGCCGTTTCTTTTGCGTATCTGGACCCTGACTTTTCAAAACATTGGTGGATCCGGATCTGAATCCATATCTGTATCTGAATCTGAATCCTGGTAACTTAGGTGTAGGGGCAATTCCCATCATTTGTTAAAGAGGGCAGGGTGGTGGCCATTGTTTGTAAGGGGTTGCACCTTGGTTAACATCCTTGACCAAGATGTCAGCTATGGAGAGAGCAAGAATAGTGCCTAAAAGGAAGGGCAGTGAACCCTATAGGAACCACACCAATGATGAGGAAATGACACCAATTGCAGGGCACCAAGGTTGAGGCCACCATCAATGCAAAGGCCAAGGCTATTCAATGTAAGCCACTTCACTAAAAAAATGGAACACACATAATGCATAGGTTACACAAAGAACTATTGCCAAAAGATATTGGAAGACCATGCAAAAATCTGTTGAAAAGCACCAAAATACTGAGAAACTGAGTAAGATGACTAAAAATACTAAAGCACATTGGAAAAACAATTAAAATGAATATTTCATAAAACAACATTTTTCACCTGTCTTGTTGGCAGACAACCATGGCTGACAAGAAGAAACTATTCAGATGTCAGTCATATGAAGGCCTTTTTGAGTGAAACAAAAGGCATACCCATCTGAAATGAGTGTTCCTAACATAATGATTGCAATTTCCTCAAAATGGCTTGATTTGTTTGTAATAGAACAACAAGATTGGAGCTTCAAGAGTTGATAATGAATGCCATGAAAGTCCAATTTTAGTTCTATGAGAAGGGATTTGAAGCTCTTCAAATACTTGAGAAAATTACCAGGCCTGGCTGTATAAAAAATGAATAGATCTTCAACTAAACTTAGAAAAAAACATTTGTGGTTGTTGCAAGCTACCTTGTCCTGCGAACAAAATAGGAGTTAACTTAAGAAACTCTTTGATACAATGTAGCAAATTAAATTATTCAGCTGTAGAAAAGTAAGCATTTGCAGTCTTTAAAACTCTGAAGCATTTCAGACCTTTTCTTCTTAAAACCCATACAAAGATAATTGTACCCTACCCTGCAGTAAGACTACTACTGATTCAAAGAGAAGTAGGGGAGAAAAGAACTAATTGGGTAAATGCACTCCAAGAATATAATGTAGAAATACGACCAGCTAAAATTGTCAGGGGACAAGGTTTTTCAGGATGTTAACAGGAGCTTCGCAGTTGCCATCAGAAGAAGATCAAGGTAATGAAGTGCAAATATCAGAGGTAAGCCTCAGCGATACGCAATCACAATACGCTGATTTGAAATTTTATCTTAAAAATGGATATGCTCATATGCACCTTAATTATAAAACAAAGAGAGCTTTAAGATTAAAGTCAAATCAGTATGAGCTAGTGAATGATGTATTGTTTAGGAAGAATTATGATTCAGTTTTGCCAAGATGCTTAGAGAAACCTGAAGCTGAGAAAGTCATGCAGGAATTACATGATGGACCAGCTGGAGGACATTTTGGAGGAAATACCACTACTCACAAAACTGTGCATGCAGGATATTACTGGCCAACGATATTTAAAGATGCACATGAGTATGCAAGGAAGTGCAAAACTTGTCAAACTAGGACCGGAAGAGAAAGAAAGCCAACTTTTCTTTTACAACTAGTTAACATCCAATAACTATTCGAACAATGGAGATTATATATAATTGGTGAGATTTGAAATTTTATCTTAAAAATGGATATGCTCCTATGCACCTTAATTATAAAACAAAGAGAGATTTAAGATTAAAGTCAAATCAGTGTGAGCTAGTGAATGACGTATTGTTTAGGAAGAATTATGATTCAGTGTTACCAGGATGCTCAGAGAAACCTGAAGTTGAGAAAGTCATGCAGGAATTACATGATGGACCAGCTGGAGGACATTTTGGAGGAAATACCACTACTCACAAAATCTTGCATGCAGGATGTTACTGGCCAACGATATTTAAAGATGCACATGAGTATGCAAGGAAGTGCAAAACTTGTCAAACTACGACTGGAAGAGAAAGAAAGCCAGCTTTTCCTTTACAACCATTTAACATCCAATAACCATTCGAACTGGAAACTCTTTGATACAGTGTAGCGAATTAAATTATTCAGCTGTAGAAAAGCAAGCATTTGTAGTATTTAAAACTCTGAAGCATTTCAGATCTTTTCTTCTTAAAACCCATACAAAGATAGTTGTACCCTACTCTGCGGTAAGACAACTACTGATTCAAAGAGAAGTAGGGGAGAAAAGAGCTAATTGGGTAAATGCACTCCAAGAATATAATGTAGAAATACGACCAACTAAAATTGTGAGGGGCCAAGGTTTTTTCAGGATGTTAACAGGAGCTTCACAGTTGCCATCAGAAAAAGATCAAGGTAATGAAGTGCAAATATCAGAGGTAAGCCTCAGCGATACACAGTCACAATACGCTGATTTGAAATTTTATCTTAAAAATGGATATGCTTCTATGCACCTTAATTATAAAACAAAGAGAGCTTTAAGATTAAAGTCAAATCAGTATGAGCTAGTGAATGACGTATTGTTTAGGAAGAATTATGATTCAGTATTGCCAAGATGCTTAGAGAAACTTGAAGTTGAGAAAGTCATGCAGGAATTACATGATGGACCAGCTGGAGGACATTTTGGAGGAAATACCACTACTCACAAAATCCTGCATGTAGGATATTACTGGCCAACGATATTTAAAGATGCACATGAGTATGCAAGGAAGTGTAAAACTTGTCAAACTACGACTGGAAGAGAAAGAAAGCCAGCTTTCCCTTTACAACTAGTTAACATCCAATAACCATTCGAACAATGGAGATTATATATAATTGGTGAGATTATTCCTAACTCTTCCAAGCAGCATAGGTACATCCTTACAATTACTGATTACTTTACTAAGTGGGTAGAAGCTGTCCCATTAAAGATAGCTAATACGGAAAACATCACAGATTTCATTGATTAGTACATAATTACCCGGTTTGGCTTACCCTCAGCGTTAATGTTTGACAATGCATCTTACTTATTTAGGAATGCAACGGTAGAATTCGCTCTTAAGCGAGGTTTCAAGTTAAAATATTCAACTAATTATTATCCTCAAGGTAATGGATTAGCAGAATCAACAAACAAAAACCTCATCAGAATTATCAAAAGAACTATTGATCAAAATCATAGGAATTGGCATAAAGCATTAACATTTGCTCTATGGGCAGACATGATTACTCAAAAATCCTCTAATGGTTCTTCTCCTTTTGCTTTAGTTTATGGAAAAGAAGTTGTTCTTCCCACAAACGTAGCAATCCCATCTATTGCCCTAGTACAATTTATCAATGAAAGCCCTTCATCTTCTCTCTAGGCTAGACAATTTCAAATTTTCAAACTCGAAGAAGAAAGAGAAAAGGCTAAAGCAACCCACTTCCATCATCAACAATTAGTCAAAGCTTCTTTTGATACAACTTATGCCAGTAAAAAATCCTTTGAAGTAGGTGACTTAGTTCTGAAATGGGACAAGGCACATGAGGAAAAAGGTAGACATAGCAAATTCCAAAGACTATGGCTTCGCCCTTTTCAAATTATTGAAAAATTGGACCATCAACGTTTCTTTTACAAGACTTGTCCGGTAGGAAAGATTCTTTGCCCGTTAATGGGCAAATGTTGAAAAGGTACTTTTCTTGGGAGATAACCTCTTCCAGTTTTGTAATATATTGCTTTTTAGGAAAATACAAGTCAACTAGTATTTACTCCTGGCTTTTCAAAATAAGTCTTTGATAGCATTTCTGATTTTTTGCTTTTATAAGAAAATAGGAGTTAAAAGGAACAATTAGGACAATTGAGTACTAAAATAAACTTCATCCCTTTCGAAAAACTTAATCTTGCTTAAAAACATTTATTTTATGAAAAAATCTTATCTTTAAAAACTCTTACCCCATCTGTTAAAATTTTCCTTTGATGTAATTCTAAAATATAAAAACTTAAAATATAAAGAGTCTCATTACGAGTTCGTTTACCATGTTCATAGGGAAGTAATTAAAACTAATATTGCCTATACTGCATATCAAAATAGGGTAATAGCTAATGGTCTTCTTGATCAGAAGACAAGGGGTCTCATCAAGAGCCAGCTTGTTCATTTTATTTACAACCAGTGAATGGCATTGTCATCAGTAGGTTACCACGCCTAAACAATGTCTTTTAAGAGAAAAGATCACATTCAAAAGGTAAAAAAGAAGGGACAAAGTCCAAGAGAGATACAATTCAAACGAATATCATTTTGAAATCTGAAAATTCATACAGATGGGATAAGGGATCATTGTTGGTTAAAAGGTAACCCTGTCGAGGCTTTGAACACCTGCTGGCAGCAGAGGTTCTATCTGTGTGATAAATGAGTAAAAAAAAAAAACTAATCTGCAGGAGGCACCTGCTATATAATTTTAAACCTTATTATTGATTGATGTTAACATTTATATTTCTATCATTACAGGGGTGAAGTAATTAAGTAGATGGGCTTGAGTAAGTAATGGTGATTCAAGAGAAATGTTGTTTACCTTATAACTCATGAAATCATTATTCTTATGACTCCAATTACTTTGAAAGTTTTTAGAAATTTCAGAAAACTACTTAGAGATAACTGGTTCTCCCAAGTGAATCACCAATTGTTGTACTACGAATCAATGCCCCCATTTTTATCTTAACAATAGCTAGCATTTGAGTTATAAATGGGGACCCTTTTTAAATTTTTAAGCCTAGGAAAATAATGCTTAACTTTAAAGAAAAACTTAGCAAAACCTTGCAAAATGAGCTAAGGAGGAAGCTTATATCACAAATTGCATATTGCACTTTTTGCACATCACTATTTTATAGATCCTTTACGAAATTGCGATATGTGAAATGGTCTACCGTTGTGATAACCTCATCTTGTCACTGCGTAATCGCATTTCGCAGAAAACTTGAACATGCCTTAGGACAAATGTTAACGACTTGCGAAATGTGATATTGCGAATTTCGCAATCGCATTTCCCCAATATATCTGATAAGCATTACACAGTACCCCTTTAAAGACCACGATCTGCGATTAAGGAGGTAAATCGTGCGGAATAATATGTTTTAAATAATAAGAACAAACGAGTTGATAGGTTATTAAATGTTCAACGACCCGAGGGAGGATAATCATTCTCCAGGTTATGGGTAGTTATAATTGAATGTCTCATAAAAACCTTTCTCATGATCCAAGGTCATTTCGTAGAGGATTTCAGTCTTAATTACTTGATATCATCTACGCTGATATATCTTGTCTGTTTCAGGCAAGAGACAAAAGACATGTCCTTAAGAAAGGTGATGCAGAAGCAAACTAAGAAGACCATTATTGAGACAGAGGATACAGAGATGGCTCCTATCTTTGCTGATACAGTTTGTAATGTAGCTGGAGGCGCAACAGCCTTGGAAGTAATTTACAACAGACTGGAGGACGAGCGTCCTAAAATTACTGTTACGAGAGCAACAAATAGGTTGACAAAGCCTTCAGGACCTCAATGCAAGGATGCCTCCTGTTCTTTCCTTCATAGGATAGGAGCAAGAGCCAAAATCCTTCCCTACACAGACATGAGCAGATGGGTGGTCGAAAACCTTATCATTGAAGATAGCCAGTTCAAGAATTCAAGGATGGAGCTTGTAGGATCGTTCACGACAGAAGATTTGAAGGCCATGTATCACATGCCCGACCCACAGGAAATCTATGACAACACATTTGTGGAAAACTTCACAAAGAATAATCCAGAACCCTTCAAGTTATTTCAGACTTGAAGAATGTTAGACGACAAATTCAAGTATGAAAAATCAGGTATGTATGCAATAGCCTCTTTGGCAAACCCCTACAATTATGCAACAACAATGTTATGTATAGACTGTATGGACTGCCAAATAACACTAAGGTTTCAATAGAATGGATTCCCTTGATCAATGCTTGTGTTAATTCCTATATCATGAATTGGCCTTCTATTCTATCTGACAACTTAGCCACCTCCATTACTGAATATCGACAAAGGAAAGCCTCTTCTTCAGATAACCTCCCTCCATTCTATTTCTGTGCTTATATTATGGATGTTATCTGTTTTTGCGCGACATTTCCAACCATGGGTTGAAAATGGATCATACAAGATCCTTACCCAATCCATCTCAATCATAAACAAATATGGGAATTGCATTACATACCTCACTTCTACAAGATATTTCATTCTATTGTGTTGCCCCTACACCAAATGATTTGCAATAAGAAAGCCCCTATGTTTTCCCAAGAAGCTGCAGCAGACCTGCTTGGTGTAGGCAAGTATTTCATTGAGGGATGGTTCACCTACATTAGGGTTTTTGGTAGCACTGCTGATCCACACCTCCTTCCCTTATATGTTTCTGATAAGCTATTAGCAAGGGAGATTGCCTACCAGGCTGTGGGAAAGGGCCTAACTAAAGTTCTTAAAGATGGCAATAAGTCATTATGGCCTATTTTCCCTATCAAATGTGGCTCTTTTACTTTAGCTAATTTTGTTCATGCCACTAAGGAATCAACACAAATGGAAGTCGTCATGCTTCATACATTGCCTACAAGGCAATTCGATCTAGAAAAGTGGCATACAATGTTACTACAGGACTAAAGCTCAAGACATACAATCATGGAGATAATTACTTTGAGGATTTGTTACAGTCAGCAGTGTCTTTCGAGCAAGGACTTGAATGGGCAAAGGCTAACCTGAAACCCGAAGATTTTCAAAGATTTCAGGAATTTAGGAATGAGAGGCTTCAGGTCATTCCAATGCATCTATTAAAGCCCGAGGATAAGCCTACCCCAAGTCACACTGTCGATAGTGCAACCCCTAGCTCTCAAAAGGACTCTCAGGTAAACACCGAGAATACAACAGACACAAGGAAAGTCCAGGATGTAGACAATATGGCTAAGTCCAGTAGGAAGCCAGCGGAAAAACAGGTAATGGAGACTGTCACAGTTCACAGGAGCATACACGTCGACCACTATGGATAAGGCTACTGAGGTGTCTACTCTGCTAAAGGAAATGGAGGAAAGAATTGCGCAGCTCGAATAAGAGCTCAAGACAAAAAAAGCAAGCACAAACAAGCAGGCAGCCGAGCAGCTTGCACAATTGCAGCAAGACATGGAAGTCTTGAAAATAAGTCGTGAAGCCGACTTATCGGCCAAAAACATGCAGCTCCAGGAATTACAACAATCCTTGGACAGGTACAAGGATGTTCCTACTGCCGAGGAATTCATCAAAGAGGCTCTAGAACTAAATTCTCTTCTAGTCAAGCAGCAAGAGTATTTCTGCCAGAAGCTATCACACATCACTCCTTACCTGGTTACCAGCGACTAGCTCACAGATAGCACCATTGATCGGAGAACAGAGTTTAATGATTTAAACACCAAAGTCTTCGAATTCATTGAATGGCAGGAATTAGAAGAGGGGAAGAAGGCCAATCTACCCGAGATTGAGGAAACTCACAAAGACATCCTCTTCATTGATTTGGATGCTAGGATAAAACAGGTCGAGATGGCAGTCACAAGGGCTGCTGGAATATCAAAGAACATCATTAAGGCAGTAAATCATACCTTGTTCGCTACCAATCTCATGGAGTGTAATTCGAAAGAAATGCTTGACTTAACTGCTCTAAGTAAAGGCCGGGAAGAAAAAGCGGGGAAACAAGGAGATGCAATTATGAAACTGACTACGACCGACTGGATTCGTATTGGCAGTATCTGGTCAAGCCACATAGCTAGATCATGACCCTCAACTATTCCCTCCATGCGACTGAAAGGATGCTACCACCTCTTGCCGATGCAATCTTTACAGGACAACTCAAATATCATTTCGGGCCACCTCCTCAAATTCAACCGATGATTGATATTTGCGATTTAGAGGACAAGCTGGCAGATAGCAAGTCATCCTCTTAGTTCTGTTTAGTTGATCTCTGTTTATTTTTGGAGTTAGTTACCTATGTAGGAGGAAGGTTGTTTGAAACCAATGTTGTTAAAAGCGCGAGCGGGATTAAATCGGCGCAGGGAATGAAGCGGAAAAAATCGGGAAAAAAGCGGAAAAAAGCGGGAAAAAAGCGTTTGGAACAAAAATATTCATTTTTTTTTCATTTTTTTTCAATTTTTTTAATATCTAAACCATCTAGAACATAAAATAAATACATTGACACATAAATATGATAAAAAAACTAATATATAAGATGTTTAATATCATTTCTAGCGCTAAAATCACACATAACATTGAATCATGTCCTGAATAGTAAGTCCTGACTCCTGAGTCCCAACTCATCCTCAAAATATCAACAAAAAATATGATAATGTATTTCATCATGTCATAATGTCATATACAATAAAATGAAAGTCTAATCCTATTGATTTCCTCTACCCCTCTTGCGAGGAAATGCCACAACTTTCCCTTTCCCTCTAGATGTAGATGCTGGTGCCCGTGCTGGTGGAGATGGCAGTGGAGTTTGATGTGCTCTAGTAGCTGAAGAACTAGAAGTAGGAGCTATAGGAGGTAGACCACGTCCTCTACTGGTGGCAGTGGTAGCCTGGGCAGGTGGTGTCACCTCCTCCTCCTCCACCTTCTCTTGCTCCTCCTACCCCTCCCCCTCCACTACATCCTGCACTAACCATTCATCAGCAGACTCCATGAGAGGCCTCTCGGCCTCAACCCTCCATGCAACAGTGGTGTCAATCCCATCCAATGAGATGGCATCCACATCAGGTGCCCTTTCAAGTTGCCTCACCCACAATCGAAGATTGTAGTAGACGTAGACCATGCCATTAAGTTGTTGGGACTCCAACTTGTATAAAGATCATGAAATAATAATTAATAATTATAAAAAAAATATTGTTTAATGAATTCAAAAATTTATTTGGAAAT
>APFE030690168.1:91201-118833 GCA_000404065.3 Pinus taeda | reverse complement strand
GAAGGTTCCATCACTGGGTAATTCTATGTACTATGTATCATTTATAGATGACTTCTCAAGGAATACATGGATATATTTTCTCAAGAAGAAATCTAAAGTCTTTGATAGGTTTAAAGAATTTAAGGTTCTGGTGGAAAACCAGACAGAGAAGAAGATAAAGGTGCCGAGGATAGATAACGGTGGAGAGTTTTGCAGCAAGGAATTTGAAGGATTCTGTAAGAAGTGTGGTATAGCACGATAGAAGACTACTCCATACACACCCGAGCAAAATGAAGTTGCAGAAACAATGAACAAGACGTTGATGGAAAGGGAAAGAAGAATGCTCAATGGTGTTGGGTTAGGACATGAATTCTAGGCAGAGGCAGTGGAGACAACATGTTACCTAGTCAATAGATCACCTTCGTCAACATTGGAGGATAAGACTCCACAAGAGGTATGGACTGGTAAGAAACCCTCTCTTTCACATCTGAGGGTATTTAGATGTGATGCATATGTATATGTTCCAAAGGAGAAAAGAATAAAGTTGGATAGTAAATCTGAAAAGTGCATATTTATTGGGTATAAGGATGGTTTAAAGGGTTATAAGCTTTAGAATCCAGTAACAAGGAAGGTTGTGTATAACTGAGATGTGCTATTTAGAGAGGTGAAAAATGATATTAAACCTGAAGTCCCATCAAAGCAACCTAAGAAGATAGAGTTTGAGCTAAAGGAGGAAGAATCAGACTCTACAGTAGAAGAGGAATCATAATATGAAGAGCCAAAAACTTTGGTTGTGTGAAGATCAGTTCGAGGTAGAAGGCAACCAGAAAGGTATAGTCCATCTACTTTCTATTCAAATTTTTCTTTATCTATTACTAATGATGATCCTAGAAATGTGAAGGAAGCAATAGATTCAGAGGATGGAAAACTCTGGAAAGAAGCCATGGTTGATGAAATGGCATCTTTGCACAAAAATGAGGCTTGGGATCTGGTGGAGTTGCCGGCTGGAAGGAAACCCATTGGCAACAAATGGGTGTTCAAGACAAACACAAATGTAGAAGGAAAGGTGGAGAAACACAAACCTTGGTTGGTAGCAAAAGGTTATTCCCAAGTGCCGAGAATTGATTTTGGTGATATTTTTTCTCATGTTGCCAAGGTGGCTTCTATTAGATTACTTTTATCTGTTGCTGCTACTTTTGATTTTGTGGTAGAACAGATGGATGTAAAGACATCAATTCTTCACAGGGATCTGGAAGAGCAGATCTATATGAAGAACCCTGAAGGCTTTACAGTGAAGGGTAAGCAAGAACTGGTATGAAATTTAAAGAAGTCTCTGTATGGGCTAAAACAATCACCAAGGATGTGGTATCAGAAATTTGATACATTTATACAGGGATTTGGCTTCACCAGAAAAAAAATAGATCACTGTCTATATTTTAAATTAATTGGTGACCGTGTTATTTATCTGGTATTGTATGTGGATGACATGTTTCTAGTTGGAAATGACAAAGAAATTATCCAGGATTTGAAGACCCAATTGTCCTCCAAATTCGACATGAAAGATCTTGGTGCTACAAACTATATTCTGGGCATGGAAATTAAAAGAGATTGGGCAAAGAGGAAGCTTTGGTTAAACCATAGGAGGTATGTCGAGACAATATTGTAGAGGTTTAATATGCAAGATAGTAAATCGGTGAAGGTTCCTATTCCTGTAGGTGTAAATTTATCTGCTGAACAATGTCCTAAGACTTAAGAAGAGGAAGAGGACATGTCCTGTGTTCCATATGCAAGTGCAGTTGGTAGCCTGATATATATGATGGTCCGTACTAGACCATACATTGCACATGCAGTGGGAGTATTGAGAAGGTTCATATAAAAACTAGGGAAGGAGCATTGGATAGTAGTAAAGTGGGTCATCAGGTATTTGCATGGCACTAGTGATTATGGTTTGTGCTACCAAGGAAGACCAGGATTGGACAAGGTTTTGGACATCCGTGGCTTTGTTGATGCAAACTAGGTTGGAGATTTGGATCAAAGAAGATCTACAAGTGGGTATGTGTTTAACCTATTTGGAGGTGCATCCAGTTGGATGAGTAAGAAACAATTTGTAGTGGCATTATCAACTACAAAGGCAGAATACATGGCAGCCACTCATGCAAGCAAGGAAGAAGTTTGGTTGATGATATTGTGTTCAAGTATGGGGTTAGTATAGGGAGCTATAAATATAGACTGTGACAACCAAAGTGCAATTTTCTTGGCAAAGAACCCTGCTTATCATTCAAAGACAAAGCACATTGATGTTCAATATCACTTTGTGAGAGATATGATAGAAGACAAAAAGGTGTTGCTGGTAGAGGTGGACACTTTGAAGAATACTGCATATGCATTAAGAAAACCTGTGAGCTTTGAGAAGTGCTCTTGGTGTACATAAACAATGGGAGGTGCAAGGATGGATAAATGACTAAGATCTCCTATGGCCCCTTGTGGAAAGAAAACAACAAGTTGGAGAATGTTGGGTTGTGTTATATTCTTTCCACGACTAGCACACCTAGTCAACCAAGGGGTTAGAGGGGGTGTGGAGCCCCACCTTTGTTGCGTCGATTGCATAGCAGGGGGGTCATAAGGGGGGCAGCAGCCACCCCTGTCCATGGGGTTTGAAGGGGGTGGGTAGCCCCCCTCTATGGGGTCCAGGGCAGCACCCCGGGGAAATTTTTTTTGGACCCTATATTAGGTTGGGTGGACCTACCTATAGTTTTGTGCATGGTTTTCGCACATGGTTTTGGATGTGATGGTTTTCGGTCCATGGTATTGGATGATTCAGAATGTATATATATGTATTGTAAGATTGAAAGGAACATAATGAAAAATCAAGCTGGTAGTCCTGGTTTTGGGATCCAGGAGAAATCTCTGTGTATATGTGTTTTATGTGTTATGCTTTCAAATTTTTCATTTTTTGTGTTTTAGAATTCGTATGTAGGTAATTTCTGTATGGGGTTAGAATCGAAAAATACTTACTAAAAATGCACCATGTGATTAGAAGGCAAGGAAAAATAAGTCTTGGCATAGTGAGTAAGTTTAGTGGACAAGTGTTAAAGGCTTATTGAGTAAAACTACGCCATGCGCTATGAATGAGAAGAAGGCTTAAGGGAAGACACAATTTTATTCAATATTGACCTACATGAAGCTCCATTGTCCACTAGAACTACACCATGCATTGGGAGGAGGAGGAGGCTTAAGGGTAGTGAATTTTTCTTCAAAAGTGTTTGAATTTCACTAAAAGTGCACCCAACGCCCCATGCTAGTGCAATTTTCTTCCACAATGGCTGACTATTTGTTAAAAGTGTGCCCTACACTTAGGAAGGCTCACTCGAAGAGGAAATTGCGTAGTTGACTAAGGAAAACAACATAAGTTAATTCACTTTATCTATGGAGAGGCTTAATGTATTGTGAGAGGGAAGGGACCTTGTATGGTGCAACTTTATTTTGTAGAGGGCCACTAGAAATACTCCATACGCTATACAAGGCAGAATGCTCAAAGCTTAGTGTAGTGAGTCAATACAAGCAAGGAGGGTTAGGTGACTATGATTTGAAGGAGATTACCTGGAAGAGGACTTAGTGGAAAAGTTTGGGAGGTAGATATTTCATCAATAAGGCTCATGAATAGGTAGTGCTCATCACCTAGTGAAGGATTGATGCTTTCATAACTCTCACTAGGTAGGAGGACCAAGAAGAGCTTTAGAGTGGTTAAGTGTGGGACTAGTGGAGTAAGAGAGAAGACATAGGAACAAGTCCAAAAAACCAATCACGCACATGAATTCTAACAATACAAGCCATGGAAATTCACAAGACTCATGAATAACAATCACACCTTGAAACTTCAACAAAATGACACTTATTTCTAAGTGCGACAATTGAAATGTATCATTACAGTACTCAAAACACAAGTTGTGATGAAAGTGTCAACTGTGACAAAAATTGCACTAAGGTGTTGGAATGTGTCTAGCACATATTCTCATGATGTGCATGATAATTTAATGTAGAAGAGTGCACTAGAATTGACTCTAGTGATGTGCAAGGTGCAACACATACAAGAGTGAAAATAGTTAGAAACGACACTTGCAAAAGATAAAAAAATTATCAATGACACATGATAGAGAAAGTATAACATAAAAATGCCACTTGTTAAAGTGAAAGCAATAAAAAACGAAAGTCGCGGATGTGAAAACGACATTTTCAAAAGAAAAGGTGTGCAAAAGTGAGAATTGGGATAAGTCACTGAAATAGAAGTACAATTGAAACCAAATTGAGAGGAAGACTGGCAATCAAGAGTGTGCACTAATTATCGACATAAGTTGTGCAGTTGATTGTACTTAATCATTTCATTCAAGAATCACACAATGCCTAACTAAGCTTGTTATCACAAAAAATAGATCATCTAGCCATAATTTACTATATGGATCGAAGTACACCAGGTACGGCCAATTTTACATAGTAAAATTGCTTTCACTGTGAGAAATTACTTAATAAACTACATTTGCTAAGTCATTTATAATTAAACCTATTGGCTTAGTGGGTCCTGACCCAGGTTCAGAACTAGTTTTGCCAAACAAATTCCTACACTACTGGCCCTTTTGACATGAATCCGTAGAGCATGGATTGAAATCTCAACCGAAGCAATATGGGGGGATGTTGGAACCAAGTTTTTGCTCCTAGAGATTAGTGTATTGTAATTTTATGCCCTAAACCTGCCTTCACGTACATCGATAAGCCTTTCAGGCTTATCGATATAACTTCCTTTAACCAACCTCAAGACCTTCGTGAAGGTCTATGACTATCTTTCGCAGACCCTAAATAGGTGAATCAACCACTTACGTGCCTCTATGATTACTCTTAGTTCCATATTTACCCATATCGACTTAATTGTACGATAACTTTAATATGCAATAAGATATTCTTCGTGTAAACATATAATATTACTTGCGTTTATATAACAATATAAATAATGTAAAGTCGTGCTTCAATACAATGTGCTTTCATAAACCCATCATTCATCACAGAATAAAAGCACATTCATTCATAACATAATAAATAGACAAAACACATGATTTTCTGAAATAATATCTTTATTAATACTTTAGTTTTGCTTACAGACTCAAGACTTCCCTGCGCACTCAGCTGCATGGGTCCGCGCACTCAGCTACAAAGTCTACTCTAGGCCTCTATGCACACAATTGTAGAACCTCTCTTCTACTCTAAGACTTCTTCGCTCTTTCTTCTACTGACCCATTACATTCATCTTCATCATCACTTCCTTGCCTTAGACTCTTTAAGACTCTCCTTTTTATACAATCCCATGGTCGATCTGCTAAAGCCAACTCAACTTACATAAAAGAAGGGTAAAACCCTTTATGAAACTTTACTATCTATGCAATCTGCGACTGCAACTTGCAGAAACTTTACAATTTATACAACAAAACTTGGGCTTTTGCCCCCAAAAGTGACCCTAGGGGATCCTGTCGCAACAAAACCCTTGAAGATTAATTAAATAAATCACTATTTATTTAATTATCTTCTAGGAATAATTAATTAAACCATTGTTTAATTAATATTCCTTGTCACATTTGACCCAATTATGATAAATAAATAGATAAATCATTAATTATCTTATTTTTCTCTAGGAATAATTAATCAATCACTAATTAGTCATTATTTCTTGTCAATTTTGACCAAATCCCTCAGGAATAATTAAATAAATCATTATTTGTTTATTATTCCATAACCACATTTCTTGAGATGATAAATAAATCATTTATTTATTTATTATTTCTAAATAAAAGTATAAATACTTCTTCACTCTAACCAAATATAATAAAGTATTCCAAATGATTATTTCTAGAATGGGGTTAATAATATTTTATTATTGCTAATTATTCAAGGATAACCTAATATTTTGTTATAAATATAATGATTTTACATTCATTATTCACCTTTGATTATTTTCATTGTTGCACTCATTGTTGCAACTTTGATTATTATCACTGTCACTCGCCATTTTCTTTTCCATTTGAGTTCTCATTAAGCTCAATCATTTTGTTTTATGGGTTTACAAGTTATAGAGGATAGAGACTCTACAAAAGCTGAAGACATTTGAGGACAGCCAAGAACCCATCCCATAGAGTGGGACTAGTAGCATTATTTGTTCCCTTCACAGGTGTTGTTTAATAAAATATATTCTATATAAATCTGGTTTCCACTGGATTATTGGAGTTACTTCTTCTTATTTTACTATTCCATTTTGTTGTTTAACTATGACTGTGGCATAGATTAGGGCTTTGGTAGGCTTTATCTCTATCATTTTTTGCAGATCTACAATGTTTAGCATCCATTTTCATTGTTAGGTCTCTTTGTCATCCACAACATTAAGTGGTTTCTTTTCATACACATTTTAGAAGAAAACACGATAACAAAATTAGTGACTCCACTAAGGGCATCATCCCCACCTTTGCGTACCAGATCAATCCCCTCCATCACATATGTTTGCGTGCAGTATCCCATTCTTGGGGGCATGTTGGTTTTCCCCTAACCATCTTCTCAATTGATTAACATAAGTCTCAGCCTAGATCCCATTGGATCTAGGTATGGTAGATTATCCTCCCATTCTTGGGATAGTTTGTCCTATCGGCCTCTCTGGCAAGCCAAATACACATCGCATATCATAGATGTTTGATACCATATCTTCAAACATTCTACTCTATGTCCAAATAGTCCCAATGTTTGACATAGTGGGTGAGAATGATTCTAGACCTCCTCTAGTAGTTCATTCTCGTTGTCCACTTCCCTTAATTCTTCACTAGGAACTATCGTTCCAAGAAGCATTAAGGCCATCTTTAGACAAGTATGGCCACTTGCCTAAAAGTCGCAAATCCCGATTCCAATGGTCAATTTTTCTGCTATGATCTCAACAAGATTTAGGGCCTTTTCCTCCTCTCCAATTTCACCACAGCTCACTTAGAAAATGAATTCAAATTGGAGAGAAAACATCCTTTTAGAGAAAAACCCATAGTTTTTCTATTGCTCATTAGGACCAAACCTTAGCTCAATTTGATGAACCACCAACACCATTGCAAAGCTCACATTAATTACTATAATGGGTCTTTCTTAAGTACTATAATGGGTCTTTCTTATTTTTTGATGATTTTACACTTCACTCGGAAGCCATTTTTCCAAGAAGGGTCACTTCGTCGCCTCTCAAAATCAGATTTCTTCATAAAGCGACACTTGTATTTTGAGGTCCACCTCCTCTTAATACTTGTTGTCCCGCGTGTCAATTTTTGTCATGGGTAACCATCATGTTCTCATGTCTTCATGGTCTCCATCGGGCCTATTCTGTGTGGCATCGTCATCGAGTCATCCTTGTTTAGAGCATCCACGATGAGTCAGCTTTTCATCCATGGAGTCTTTTTCGCATCCCATTGTATCATGTCACAATCCACCTTTTCATACCATTCATCCTATGTTGCCCATTTTGGCCTTCAGACATAGTGTCCACCATCCCCCCCAGAGTTGAGTCAGTCACTGCTAGATCAACCATGTATTTCATGCTCTGATAAGGGAAGTTTTATGTTTGTCCATCAGTCCCATTTTTTCCCATTGTCCCCAGTGTCATTCCATCAGTCACATTACCATTTCCCCTCATGCCTTAGTTGAGGATCCTCATTGCCTCACCTAGGCAGGCCCTATTCTGTCAACATTAGCACATCTATTCTAGAAGAAGGACCTAGAGGGTGATGTATCTTGGTTCCAGATTCCACTCTTGTTTGGTGCCTCAGATCAAGTAAAGGGAATCATCATTTCCCTTTAAATTGATTGTTTGATGCTTGTCATTCATACACTTGATGGTTAAGTGATGCAGCAGATTGTACCAGTGATTCCTGGTTATGTGTGAGATGTTTTAGACTTCATGAGTGAGTGGCCCTTCATGTAGCCTCCCACATGCCTAGATGCCTTCCTATTGTACTAAAATGTCAGATGAAATTCTACAGATTTGATGGGTTCAATTCTTATCGCTTGCAACGTCCATAGTAGGCACGTCTCCTTCACATGATCCATTCAATTTTGCAGAGCCCTTTCTTGTTCAGCAGGGCTCCTTTGGTTGTTCTACCCTACCTGTCACCCTTTCTTGAAGGAAGGGCCATTGTATGTCATGTACAAAGATATTATTGTATTTAGTCCTAGCTCATGTTTTTCCAGGGACAGTATGCATATCAGACACATTGTATTATTTTCTGGCTTAGTTATGCCAACATGTCATGTACCATTCAACATGTATTTTATTGCTCAGTTTCATGTTTCTGGTCACATCATTATTTTGTACTAAGTTATCTCAACTGGTATAGGTATGCCTCCCCCACCTCACTGAGATCCGGTACCATAATATAAAAGGAGAATTACATTGGTCTCGCCCCCTTTGTCCCTATCCTCTTTTGCTTCAGCTCCATTTGTCTCTCTCTCTCTCTCTCTGACTCCACTTCATTGTCTAGTGACTGTGTCTTTACAATGTACTTCGGTCATATGTTTTTCTCCTAAAACTCATACTTTGGGGGGTAATCTATTATCACAAAAAAATGATCATCTAGCCATAATTTACTAGATGGATCGAAGTACACCATGTAAGGCCAGTTTTACCATAGTAAAATTGCTTTCACTATGAGAAATTACTTAATAAACCACATTTATTAAGTCATTTATAATTAAACCCATGAAGAATAATTAAATAAATAACTATTTATTTAATTATCTTCTAGGAATAATTAATTAAACCATTGTTTAATTAATATTCCTTGTCACATTTAACCAAATTATGAGAAATAAACAGATAAATCATTAATTATCTTATTTTTCTCTAGGAATAATTAATTAATCGCTAATTAGTTATTATTCCTTGTCAAGTTTGACCAAATCCCTCAGGAATAATTAAATAAATCATCATTCGTTTATTATTCCTTAACCATATTTCTTGAGATGATAAAAAAAACTCATTTATTTATTTATTATTCCCAAATAAAAGTTTAAAATACTTTTTCCCTCTAACCAAATATAATAAAACATTCCAAATGGTTATTTCTAGAATGGGGTTAGTAATATTTTATTATTTCTCATTATTCTTGTACAACCTAATATTTTATTATAAATAGAATGTTTTCCATTCATTATTCACTTTTGATTATTTGCATTGTTGCACTCACTGTTGCACCTCTGATAATTATCACTGTCGCTCACCATTTTCTTTTCCATTTGAATTCTCATTGAGCTTAAACATTTTATTTGTTGGGTTTACACATTATAGAGGAGAGACTCTAGAAAGGATGAATACATTTGAGGATAGCCAAGAACCCATCCCATAGAGGGGGACTAGTAACATTATTTGTTCCCTACACACGTGATGTTTAATAAAATATATTCTTCATATATCTAGTTTTCATTGGATTATTGGAGTTGCACTTATTTTACTATTCCATTTTGTTGTTTAACTATGATTGTTGCATAGATCAGGGATTTGGCAGGTTTTGTTTCTATCATTTGCTACAGATCTACAATGTTTAGCAATCATTTTCATTGTTAGGGCTATTTTTCATCCACAACATGGTTTCTTTTTGTACACATTGAAGAAGAAAACACAATAACAAAGCTTGCATCAGAAATATGTGCATTGGTGAATTCATCAAAGATACAACATGTAAGAAAGTGACTTTGACACTTAGAACCTAAGAAGAAGACTGAAACACTTAGGAAACATCAATTGACGATGAAATGACCATGGATGAAATATTTTAAGATCCTCAGTAGGCCCCGAAATTATAGTGTAGCCAAAATTTTGAAGGGTGTTGATCACAACATCAACAAACACCTAGGAAGCTATGGATGTGTTGACGGTGTTGGACTCGCCAACATGTCAAGGGGATCTCTGCAGTAAGAAGTCCCAATTAGACCTCAGACCATTTGGTGTAGGATTTCCAATAGTGGTTCGTATGGTAATGCCTTGACCACGATGTTGCACAAAGGTAAGTAAGATAACTCTGTCAGTAGCAACAGTGTGACCATTGCAGTGAGCCAAGCAAGGTGCATGAGAGGTTCTAACACAGGTGGGTTGGGAAGAGTGCACCCTTTGGCAACCTGTAACAATACTCAGCTGGAAAGGGAACACATGAGTGAAGATGCATCACAAGATGGAAAGCAGGTCAGCCGACAATCCAAAGTGATGGTCAAACCAACAGCACATATGTAACAAGATTCATATAATTGCATACAAAGTAGTTCATACACAACTACGTAAGTTAAACAACATAAATCGCTAAAGAAACCGGAACAATCCAACTACAATAACAACATATGCATGAAAATGTGTTGGCTCTTATTATATAAAGAAGTGTAAGTTCCAATCATACATTACATCCATGTAAACCTGCTAGCCCCAACAGTGGAATGTTACAGCCACATTTTCCTTCTCCTCCAAAGAGATGAACTAGCTCTGTGCAGTGGAGAAGCCAAGGCATGTTACAATACTGCCCAAGCTCTTTCCAAGATAGTCTTATTAGAAGCTTGGCTGACAAAAAGCCTCTACAATGAGTTATGAGGGACTATTTATTGCAATGGATGGGATGACCCTTGACATTCCCCTTTTTGAACATTCAAATAACCTCATGCCTCTTCACCTACTCTATGACTATTACATCCACTATTGACACTTGACTTAGACTTGACATGACTCAACATTACAATGCACATGTACCCATGTGAACAAAATGGCTTGAGCAAGCCAAACTAGACACCACTTTGACTTAGACAACTATAGAAGTCTAAATGATGGACATCCTTATGCTGATCAACACTAAAATATTGATGCCAAGATTTGTAGTCATTGATAGTTTCCATGTGTTTTGTTGTGACATTTGTCTGAAACCTGAACCTTGCCTCCTAGCATCAAGGTACACTGCTCGGGCTCCTCTGTCCAACTCATCTGAAAGCATGCACATCATTTTCTTCAATGTGGCCGAACTAGCAACATACTTGTGCATAATGTCATCACTAATAGGCAAGTCTGGGCTGGTGGCGATGTGCATCAACTCGTTGAAGCACAAGTCAAGTTATCGTTGGACCTAAGTCTTTGTCTTCACCTTGGTGAGAGTCCCAAGTTATGGGATCGTATGTGTGTGCACCACAACATCCATGCTCTTGAATACTCGTGCTCGAGAATCCTATATGCTAGAGATGGGCTGCGAGAGGTCCTCATAGTTCCAGAACTGACTCCGGATACATGCTTGCATCTCGACCGCATTGGGCCTCATCATCTTTGGCAAGTGAAGTGGGGCTCCCTTGTACTTCATCGTCCATGTTTGCATGTTATCAACAACAAAATGTATGTTCGTCAATATGCGTGCTCTTCTAGCACATTGCTGATGCCATCCGTTGAGATGGACAACTGCCTTGTGCATGGTACCAATCTTGGACTACAATGCTTGCATAACTGTGTCAAGGGACAATACTTCATCTAGTATTACCTTTTTTAGTTCAGCTCGGGCAGAAATTGTCACCAAGTCTCCTCCTTTCTTGGCCACTTGTAGTTCCTTTGCCATTTTCTCATTCTGAGCTATAAGAAAACAAACACTTGAGCTAGTGGCTTCGGCATACACTCTGGTTGCATTGGCTAAAGCAACTAGATGCTTGTGCACATCAGTCACGATCACTTGTTCTTCAACTTGCGTAGGGGATGTTTGGTCCTTTGTAGTTGGCATTCTGTGAGACTGCACAGCTCTGTGATGAGATTCATCAAAGGAGATGTTGTGCATCTCTCCTTCCGGTTGACCACCAAGGATCTCAGTGCCTCCTTGGTCATTTGAGACTTTCTCATCATCTAGATGCATTAAAGCGGGTGAGTTGACCTCTTTGTGGTGAGGCATGAGTTCGATATCTTGTTCTAACTCCTGCTACTCCATGTCTGCATCCAACTACTGAAGCACTAGTTCTATCTCATGAGAAAAGTCTTGTCCCCATGATTGTTCATCCTATTCGCCTGATGCTAGTTGTTCAGATGAATCAACTACTTGTACAGGCACTACTTCGTCTATCTGTGCATGTTGTGCCCCCTTCTATATCCACTGTTGTTGCGCTTCCTTCTCTTGTTTGCGGAGCTCTTGTTCTTTTCGGAGTTTCTCCCTCAGCTCATGCAACTCCTTCTCTGCTTCTTCCATTCTCTTCTTATCCCTCTGGCTTCGCATGACTCACTTGTCACGTTGCTTCCTCTTTGCATGAATAGCCATAGCTGCTTGTTCTACAAGTGGATCTGCTCGAAACTTGCAACTTTGCTGCTCCTCCATGTGATCGACAATATTCCTCTTCCATTTGTCGTGCATTGGTATGCTTGGCTTTGCTGCCTCTGCTACTGGTGCTGCTACTGTTGGTGCTCTCGGTGATGCTGCTTCGCTAACCACTCCACAACAAAGCCAATATGTTCATTGGGTCTAGAGGAACTGTAGGAATACCTTTGTGAATCTTCCTCGGACCAATGAAATGCCCCATGGATCCAGTTGAACTAAACTCTCATGCAATGATCCTTCACAATGCATGTGGGTCATACGGATTGAAGCTTTAGAGGTCAAATGGGTACTTCTTCATCTATTCTGCTTCGACATCCACTTGCTTGATACTCCAGACCTCATATAGCCGAATCCGCAATGGAAGAGTGGGCCAAGGTGGCTTCTTCTTCCGTTGTAGTCTAGCTGTCAATCCTGCATAGATGTGATATGCTACTTCCTACATGAGAAGTACATCCAAGGAAAACTTTGGCAGAACATGTGAAGACTTCTCCACACTGAACATTCGGATGAAAGTGCCAGAGGGTGAAGCATACCAATCTTCAATGCCTCTCCATTGCTTCCTTTGACATGTAGGGTGGATCCTATTTGAATATCATCCTGTACACTGGGGTAACAAAATGGTCGGACAAACGTATGACTACTCCTCTCAAGCTGCATTTGGAGAACAACTTGAAAATGTGTTCACAGTAGTCTCCACCAATGACCATGCTCATTCCAAGCCCGAGAGCTCATGTTAGGCACATAATGCATCTAGGATCTAGGTGGACATGTAAATCTATGCATGCATACCTTCGGGTGACTGTCGAGCCTTCATGACTTGTTCCTTCAGCTCATGAGCAAGTATGTCGGACCAGTTACATGGTTTTCCTTCTTTGGCCAGTTGGTCCAATGCGATCACCCAACTCTGAGGAAAGGTTTCAGTTCTTGCTTGGCCACACAGTCGACATGCAAATATGACCAAGTATTGGTATGCCTTCCTCAATATCCTCGTCTTGTAGATCTGGTTGGATTTCATCCTAAAACGAGCTGGCTCCTTTACCCAATCCTTCATAATGTCTCTGGAGTTAGCTCTACTGTTGGGCAAGATGAATGGACGAATCATGATAGTCACAGGCTTAGTGATTTGATACATCTCATCATAATCTTGTGCCCAGAAGGTTGCAAGCTTCGTCCACTGACACTTCTCAAGGTCATGATCTCGAGATCAATGTGAAAGATGATCTAGTGTATCATGTCTGTGCATGGGAACATGGGGTATCTGAATGCAATCTGGTACAAGCCGGACTTGTGAATGTTCATGTACACCTGACAGTCTTTGAGGTCTTTCCCAAAAGTGCTTGCGAATGTTTCATTAACCTCTTGCCACTTCAGTTTGATGTCCTTATCTAGATACAAGTTCGTATCTTCATATATCAACACACTGGGGGACACCTGGTCAACTACTACTCCAGCTACAATTCCATCAGTGTCGTATGATACTGTTCTCTTGGAAGCCATTGACACAGATGAACATCTGAAATATATCCAAACAAGCAACATTCATGGCAAGAAATATGTCAATGAAAACAAAGAAAATCTTGGGAATGACACAACACATACCTGGGAAATTGATGAGAAAGATTGCACAATTTCTTTTGGGAGGTTGGGTGAATGGCTACTAGAATTGCGCAAAAGGAAGTCTGAGTTGTCTGGGAAGCAAGACTGGCTACTGGATCTGCAAAATGCGCAATCCAAACTAGCTACTAGCTGCTGGGATTGTGCAATGGGTAATTCCAGCTGAGAAGGATTGTAGGCCCAGGGACTATATTGTGCAATTTCCTAGGCCAGTAGTCACTGACCTCCATAAATATGCAAAAAAGCCCTGGAGGAAAGTGCTGGGTAGAAATGCACATTTTTGGAGAGGAAGGCAGAGCCCTCCTTCCCCAGATTGCGCAATTCTACCTTGGTGAAGGCATAGTCTGGGCCAAGGTTGACTTGACTCGCTGACAGGCAACTTAAAGCAAATAAGAAAGTTAATGCACGGTGACACTAAGTGATAGCAGAAGTGATTGACAGTGCATGAAAAACATGAATGAAAGATTCAGAAAACAGATCAATATGCATGTAGGTGAGGCGCTTTGCCAGTTTGGTGAACATCTGTGCAAAACAATTTCATGAATGTGACAGCAGTGAGATAGCAACGAAAACTGAAACAGAGCTAGGACAAGCTAGCATACATGTAAACAACAAGAAGCATTCAAATAAATCAAGAAAACAACACTCACACAAGTGAATACACAAAAAGCAACAGAAATGATGAAAAGGACAAGTTGAGGCCACTTACCCGTGAATAGCTGAGCCGAATGTCTTGAAGAGTCCTGGATGCATTGTGGGATGTCAAAGCTCCAAGATCGATATGAATGAATGAGATATGATGTGTTGAATAAATAAGTTTGGGCTCATGATGCACATGCTGCAAATCTAGGAAAAGGTGACACTTGGAGGGAAGTTTCTTAAACAACTTTTCATGTAACGTCCAGCTGCTAAAAACAGCTCTCTGAATCATGGGATTCCTTTTTCATGTTGCCTTTTGCTATTCTAAGAAGAGAAAAGCATGCATACATGCAAGTCAAGTCTCCTTGGTCTCGGGTGGAACTGGTCAACCAGACTGCTCATGCATGCAGTTGCTTAACTGCTTGGGAAAAATGCTCACTTCTAACTGGGAGCTAGACTAACTACCGAGGAGGTTTGTACAATTTCTGGGCAGAGAAGCTAACTGCAACCCATATTTGTGCAAATTTGGGGCTAAGAATCCCTACTGGGGAAAATTGTTCAAAACCTGCTGGTAGTGTTGACTGGCAGGATTGCACAATCTTGGAGCCCAACAGGCTTCTAGACAAGATTTCACACTTTTAGGAAGGAAGGCTGGTTTCCCTCCAAAAATGCACAATTTTCTAGGGGAAGTTGCTAAGCCTGCAGCTGGACCAAGTCCGGGTGAACAACCTGTGAGGGGAATGGATCAATTGTGATTGACAGGCTGCCTTTGTGCAAGGAAAACACTGAAGCTTGAGTACTTTACGAAGCAAGACAAGGTGTTGTAAAAGGTTTGTAGGGAGGCTCCAAAATAGTCCAAAATAGGCTAAGGAAAAATTTTGGAGGGTGGTTGTAGCCTCTACAACACTTGGCGACGCCCTGGTGGAACTTCAGCTCTCTGAATGGACCTCGTTTGTGAAAAGCAAGTCTAACACCTCCAGAAGTTTTGTTCAGTTCTCAACCCATCTTGGTTTCATGCTAACTTGATTCTAAGATGTAGCATCTCCAAAATTCTTGGTCGATTGACAGACATTCCAAGCCAAGGAAACACATTTGTTTCGATTAGGGTATAGGGGTATATATGCGCACAAACAATATAGTCGTCAGAGTCTTAGTTTCATCTCTGGTGTTGCTCCACTACTAGTAGGCCTAGAAAGAACCCCGGTGGATTCACATAGGAACACAAGCATGGCTCCACTACCAGCAAGCCTGGTCAGTACCCCAATGGAGTTACTTGCATCACCTCCCTACGCAGGAAGCCTTTCTCTTCTTTCGCCTTATTCATTTTTCATTTTGTATTTTTTGAGTTTTCATTTTTTCATTTTCGTAATTGTGCATAGAACTTATTCATTTCAGAGGCAGAAGATGGATCCCAACTTATTGAGAGAAGAAGAGGTTGTTCCAATAGAGAAGTAGTTTATTATATATCTGACTTGCCTGTTAAGGTATCCCCCATCAACTTACTCTACTTGACTGAGCTGACAAGGGTTAACCCAAAAACAACTGAGTAGAGAAGGTGACACTAGTTAGCATGCAAGCATTGTGTTTTTACCAAGATTCACTTTGAACAGTATGTATTTTCCTTTGAAGTATCATGGACTAAAAGTAACAAGCTCATCATACAGAGGCAAGATGAAAGATAACCAAGTAATGATAGTTGTACAAGCACTCTTGTACTTTACCTAGCTCATTTCAAGAGTAATGCATGGTTTCATGCAAAACTAACCTATGAACGAAATAAGTGAACTAACACACAACAAAGCAAAGCAAGAGAAAAACCAAAAGTGAAAGAAAATCAAGTAAGAAAACAAGCAAGCAAGCAAATCAACAAACAAAGTGAATAAGAAAACAAGCATGCAAGCCAACAACTGAAAGTAAACATTACTCCTACTCCTACAATAACAGTGCATGGGCCTGATCATGAGAAGTGATATCTCCAATGCAGCCACCGGCACATTGGTTGACCCATGTTGGTGAAGGCTTGGTCTGTGAGCAACCGAGTTGTGCAAACCAGCAAGCAAGAAATGTATAACAATGAAGACAACCACACTTCATGTTTCAAAGTGCCCATGGGACATAAGTGAGTACAAGTGCCTGACGAGAGTCCATGGACTTATCATGGTGTTGTGTGACACTACGTGCAACTTTGAATCATAATCACACTCCTAACTGTGACATGTAATCAAATGAAAGAAAAAAAGATAACTTGTGTCACGAACAAGTGCTTGCAATGTAAGATTCCTCCAATGAATGAGAAAAGGGATCATGTAGTTTGAGTGGAGGAAGTGTGATCTGTGTGTGAGATGGATCTTCAATGCATATAGATGAGTGATGAGGAGCCTTGGGTGATTGAATAGTTTCATGGTCAGAAGTGAGACTAACCCCAAGAGAGCGAGGACCTGACATAACCGTCAACTCAGGCTGAAGTGCCTCGATGGTCTTGGGTGTTTCAACTTCATCATCGGGTAGATCATCATAAACTGATGGCTTTGAAGGATCAACTGTGATAGAATCATGATTGTGATTATATATGGAAGTAAATGTATCGTGACCACCACGATAAGAAAAATCAATAATTTCATTGGCATCCTTATGATCAGATGAATCAAACAGAGGGGTAGATGAAAAGTGAACAAACTCATCCTCTATGTTTCCGCAAAAGACAAATGAAAGATCAAGTGGATTTTAAACGAATAACTTATCCTCTCCATTGTCAAATGATGGACCAACATCTGGTTTGTCATGCGAGTGATCAACAATGGGTGTATCCATGGATGAAGACACACATGCGAAATCATGCATGGCAGGTTTAGCAAATATGTCAGGAAAGAACGGAGGGGTCTCAGATGAAAGGGAGTCATCCTTCATCGAGTGTTGAGGTTCAAGCTCCCACTCATACTCTTCATGAATGACAATGCATTTTGGTTGTGCAACACCTGCATCGTCAATGGTTTGTTCCTCGTTCACAACAAGTGAAGAGTCTAGAATGGATGAACAGAAGACAAAATCATTTGGAGGAACACTCGAGTGTGAAGAAGGAGGTCATAGAACATAATTCATATAAGAACTTGAAGTACCCACAACCAAATCTACGTGAAAATTGAGTGAAGTGATGTTGGGAGGATGTGAAAGATGAATAGGTGTATGAGCATGATTCTCAACATCATTGGGTAATGTTGGAGTTGTTGAATGAGAAGAAGGTGGATAGTCATTCGAGACAGTGCTCGAGTCGCATCCACATGAGATTGCACAACTCCATTAGTGAAGAATGTTTAGCGAGGCTTGATTGCAAACTTTCTCCTGGGATGGGTAGATTTCTTAAGGCAATAATTGAACCGGTCCCAAAGATAAGCAAAATCCATCTGGCTCCTCGAAGCTTGAAACTGCAAGTCACAGAAGCACTGCCCAAAATCAATAACTGATACATGCGGAGCCCTCCATTACTGTAATAGTTTCCGGTCAATATGGTCTAGATCAAAATGATAGAATGTGTCTTCAATGAGATCACAAAAGTGCTTAAGTGAGTGCATGGTGTCAGTTGGTAGGCTGAGCAACTAACGAAGTGGAGATTCGCGAAGTGTGTGTGCAAGCAGCAAGTTTTCCTATTTGTTAGAACACCCATCTTCCTCATGAAGCATGGAAAGAAAGTAATGTAAGTACTCAAGCCAGGCCACTTTGCCTTCACCATCATATGTGAAAGTGGTCAAGAGATCGAAAAAATCCCCATGATGGAGACATCTTAACGATTCAAAAAACACTGCAGGGGAAGAAGAGTGAAAGAATCAATGAAAGGTGTGCAAAGGTTGAAAATTGGATGAGAGGACACAACTTGTCATCAGGCCTCCTTCTAGCACCAGAAATGTTGATGGTGCTAGACCCGCCAACATGTCAAGGTGATCTCCCTGGTAAGAAGTCCCAATTAGACCTCAGACCGTTTGGTATAGGATTCCCAGCAGTGGCTCATAGGGTAATGCCTTGACCCCGATGTCGCACAAAGGCAAGTAAGATAACTCTATCTGTAACAAGGGTGTGACCACTGCAGTGAGTCAAGGAAGGTGCATGAGAGGTTCTAACATAGGTAGGTTGGGATGAGTGTACCCCTTGGAAACCTGTAATAATACTCAATTGGAAATGGAACACACAAGCGAAGATGCATCACAAGATGGAAAGTAGGTTAGATGACAATCCAAGGTGATGGTTAGACCAACAGTACATCTGCAACAAGATTCATATAATTGCATACAACGCAGTTCATACACAACTACATAAGTTAAACAACATACATCACTAAAGAAACTAGAACAATCCAACTACAATAACAACATATGCATGAAAATGTGTTGGCTCTTATTATATAAAGAAGTGTAAGTTCCAGTCATAGAATACATCCATGTAAACTTGCTAGCCCCAACAGTGGAACGTTACAGCCACATCTGCCTGCTCCTCCAAAGAGATGAACTAGCTCCGCACAACGGAGAGGCTAAGGCACATTACAATACTATCCAAGCTCTTTCCAAGATAGTCTTATCAGAAGCTTGGCTGACCAAATTCCTCTACAATGAGTTATGAGGGACTATTTATAGAAAAGGGTGGGGTGACCCTTGACATTCCCCTTTGTGACCATTCAACTACCCTCATAACTCTTCACCTACTCTATGACTGTTACATCCACTATTGACACTTGACTTACACTTGACATGACTCAACATTACAATGCACATGTACCCATGTGAACAAAATGGCTTGAGCAAGCCAAACTAGACATCACTATGACTTAGACAACTATAGAAGTCCAACTGATCAACATCCTCATGTTGATCAACATTAACATATTGATGTCAAGATATGTAGTCCTTGTTAGTGTCCATGTGTTCCACTGTGACATCTGTCTCAAACCTGAATCTTGCCTCCATAGCATCTAGGTACACTGCTCGAGCTCCTCCGTCCAACTCATCTTAAAGCATGCGCATCGTTGTCTTCAATGTGGCCGGACCAGCAACATACTTGTGCATGATGTTTGCATTGATAGGCAAGTCTGGGCTAGTGGCGATGCGCATCAAATCGTCGAAGTACAAGTCAAGTTGTCGTCGAGCTTGCTTCTTTGTCTTCTCCTAGGTGAGAGTCCTAAGTGATGGGATCGCATGTGTGTGCACCACAACATTCATGCTCTTGAATACTCATGCATGGAAAGCTTGTATGCTAGTGATGAGTTGTGGGGGGTCCTCATAGTTCCGGATCTGACTCTAGATACGTTCTTGTAGCTCAACCGCATTGGTCCTGATCATCTTTGGCAAGTGAAGCGGGGCTCCCTTGTACTTCATTGTCCATGTTTGCATGTTATTAATAGCATCATGTATGTTCGTCAAGATGTGTGCTCTTCTATCATATCGCTACTACTATTCATTAAGATGGATGACTGCCTTGTGCATGGTACCAAACTTGGAGTACAATGCTCGCATAACTGTGTCAAGGGATAATACTTCATCTAGTATTTCCTTCTTTAGTTTAGCTCAGGCGAAAATTGTCACCAAGCCTCCTCTTTGCTTGGCCACCTGTAGTTCCTTCACCATTCACTCATCCTCAGCTATAAGAAAATGAACACTTGACCTAGTGGCTTCGGCATACACTTTGGTTGCATCGTCCAAAGCAACTGGATGCTTGTGCACATCAATCATGATCACTCATTCTTCAACTTGCATAGGGAATGTTTGGTCCTCCGGAGTCGGTACTCTGTGAGACTGCACAACTCTGTAATGAGATTCATCAAAGGAGATGTGCATCTCTTCTTCCGACTAACTACCAAGGATGTTAGTGCCTCCATGGTCATTCAAGACTTTCTCATCATCTAGATGCATTGAAGCGGGTGAGTTGACCACTTTGTGGTGAGGCATGAGGCAGTATCCTATTCCAACTCCTGTTGCTCCATGTTTGCATCCAACTGTTGAAGCGCTTGTTCTATCTCATGATCAAAGTCTTGCCCCTGCGATGGTTCACCCTGTTCGCCCGATGCCAGCTATTCAGATGAATGAACTACTTGTATGGGTGCTGCTTCATCTGTCTGTGCATGTTCTACCCCCTATTGTATCTACTCCCGCTACGCTTCATTCTCTTGTTTGCACAACTCTTGTTCTTTTTAGAGTTTCTCCCTCAACTCATGCAACTCCTTCTCTACTTCTTCCATTCTCTTCTTATCCCTCTACCTTCACGCATTTTACTTGTCGTGCTGCTACCTCTTTGCCTGAATAACCATAACTGCTTGTTCTACAATTGGATCTGCTCAAAACTTACATCTTTGCTCCTCCTCCATGTGATCGACAATCTTCCGCTTCCCTTTGTCACGCACTAATATGCTTGGCTCTGCTGCCTCTACTGTTGCTGCTGCTACTTCTGCTATTACTGGTGCTCTCTGTGATGCTGCTTCATGTTGCTTCGCTAACCACTCCACAGCAAAGCTGACTTGTTCATTGGGTTTAGAGGAACTGTAGCAATACCTCCATGAGTCTTCCTCAGCCCAATGAGATGTCCCATGGATCTAGTTGAACTGAACTCTCGTGCAGTGATCCTTCACAATGTAATGTGGGTCATATGGATTGAAGCTTCATAGGTCGAACGGGCACTTCTTCATCTATTCTACTTCGAGATCTGCTTGCTTGATGCTCCAGATCTCATATAACCCAATCTGCAATGGAAGAGTGGGCCAAGGTGCATTCTTCTTCTGCTGCAGTCTAGCTATCAATCCTGCTGAGATGTGATATGTTACTTCCTGCATGACAAGTACGTCCAAGGAAAACTTTTGTAGAACATGCTCCTTGCAATGAACATTCGGATGAAAGTTCTGGTGATCCAGATTTAAACGGGAATGCAACAAATTACAGATATAACCATAAATACAAAGATGCAGTATAAATAACACATCATTTCATTAATATCAAATACTAAAATATGCTTACAAACAGAATGGAAATAAGACTAGCTCGGGCGATGGTAGCTTATCTCTGAGAAGAGATGTGGTGGCTATATGCCTCTGTACTACATTACAAAGAGGCTCAAGGGCCTTTTTATTATTGTACAATAAGAGAAAACGCTAAACAACCAAAACCCTAACTCGAGGAGATGTAACACCAAGAGTTTTTGGTCCCTGTTGGGGTGAGTTGGATAACCAACTTCCCGGGGTCGAGACTTGGTCATGATAACCTATTGGAAATACCTCTCTGAGGACTACAATGAAAATCTAACTTTAGATAGAAAATCGTTCGCAATAGATTGCCAAGAAAACATTGTTTAGGGCCTAAAAACGACTCCAAAAGTTTAGGACCCGAAAAAACTGCTAAAACTAGTAAACTATGCTACAATTAAGGAAACTAAAAAATTGAAAGAAACAATGGTGGGGGTCCAAGTGGAATTGGTGGGTGGCCACCAATATCCACCTAGATCATTCCTCCACCCTTAGGAAGCAATGGTCCCCATTGTGTTGAGTTCGTCCATGAGATGAGGAAACTTCTGTTGAACTTGGTCCCTAGTGAGCCACTTGTCCTGGTGAAGGAATTGGCCTGCTTTGACAACTCGATGCAGTTGGATATTCTACTGGAAATTGTTCTTGATATGTGTTTCCATGATTTGATTAGTTGTGGCTTGCTCCATGTAATCTGGATTTAACTCTGTAGGTGTGAATTGTTCTGCAATGTCTAATGTGTCCAACAATGGTGGGAAGTATGATCGAAGGTGGTCCACATTGAACACTATGTGCAGGCCAAGGAATGGGGCAATGTTGAGCTCAAATTCATTGTAGTCCACAACCTTGGTAATGGTGTAAGGACCATATCGGAGCAGTCTGAGTTTACGATAGGCTCCGGTAAGGTGTTCCTTCTGCAAATGTAACCAAACTTTGTCATCCACCTAAAACTTATGTGGCACTTGATGTTGATCATGTCGTTGCTTGTACTTGGCATTTGATTTCTCCATAATGTCATGGACTTGCTGGCGGGTATGTTGGATGTGCTCAATGAAGTTGTTTGCCTTATTGGCTTCCGATTGGACATGAGCCGAATCTACTTGAGTAGCTGTAAATGGTATGGCCACATCAATGGGACATAGTGGTTGGAATCCCAAGCGCACCTAAAAAGGGTTGTGGCCAGTCGAGCTATGGAGAGCCTGGTTATAGTTGTGCTAGACATAGGGAAGGCTCTCATCCTATGTGCATGGATAATTTGAGTTGTACATGCATATAACGTGTACGATCATCCTGTTGACGACCTTTGTTTAGCCATCAGTTTGGGGATGGAAAGTTGTGGACTTAGTGAGCTTGTTGTCCAGCTTCAACTAGAGACTGGACCAAAATGTACTGAGGAACTTGCTATCCTAATCTAAGATGATAGATTGTGGGATCCCAAAGTGTGCCCACTCTTGTTCAAAGAAGATCTTAGCAGTAGCTTCTGTTGTGATATTCTTCTTGCAGGCCGCGAGAATGGCCATCTTTAAGAATCTGTCGACGACCACAAAAAGACAGCCGTTGCCATGCTTAGTAGAAGGAAGGACCGACATGTAATCCATAGAGATGGATTCCCAAGGTCGACTAGGGGTAGGCAACGAAGTATAGAGGCCCTGCTTCTTGATTGTCGGTTTGGCAATGGCGCAGGCAGTGCAGGATCTGATGTACTTTCCGACATCCTATTGAAGATTCGTCTAGTAGAAATAATTCTGCAGTATTGCCACTGTTTTCTCAACCCCAAAATTCCCAATGGCCTAATTGTAGTGCGCTTCCCAAATCATCTTGGCTCGCTTGCTTGAAGGAACATAAAGGTACCCCAGGTGGCATTTTAGGGCACCCTAGAGGTGAAAATATGGAACTCACTGACCCTCCAAGAGCATCTTGTATGTGTGGCCAAACTCTTAATCACTTTTGTAGAGAAGTGGCCAATCAGAAGTGTCGTGCCCACAAGAGTTGAGCATGGTGGTTAACGCCATGATCGGTGGTCGATTAAGGCAGTTTGCAACATTGTTGGTGCTATCCTTCTTATACTTGATATTCAAATGGAACTGCTTTAGGTATGTGAACCACTTTTGATGGTGATCATTCTGCAACTTCCATTGCATCTGTATGAACTGCAAGGGTTAGTAGTCTTTGTGGGTGATTGTTTCCTTCCCCATAATGTAATGCTTCCATGGTCGGCAAGCCTGCACAATGGAATACATCTCTTTGTCATAAGTGGGATACTTCCGGACTGTGTCTGAAGGTGTCTCACTGTGATATGCCACTGGATGCCCCTGCTGAGTAAGGAATACCCCAATAGCATAGTCAGAGGCATATGTCTTGATCTCAAATGGTTGTTGCAAGTCTTGTAAAGTGAGCACTGGTGCAGAGCAGAGGCAATGTTTCAACTCTGCGAATGCCTTCTATTGAGATTTAGAACAAAAGAATTTTTATATATCATTTTTTGGGATTCAATTGCGTTAAGTAACTCATTCATCTATGACCATTTCCATGAGAGGTAGTAGTAACTAACTAATTTCTCATGATTTTGAATAGTCCACTTAGCACTCATTGCATCGGGTGATGCTCATAGGGGTGAAGAAGTGGGATTGAAACTAGTGAAAATAAATCACATAGCGACAATCATCACTTTCGTGGCTTGCACCTGGTAACCAGGACTTCCCGGGAGGTCACCCATCCCATATTGCCTCTGGCTCAAGCACGCTTAACTATGGAGTTTTCCCCACAATCAATCCCACTTAGTGCACATAAGTATACCACTACAAATGAGTTGGTGAATGGCCACAAGATGTCATCCATCAGCCTCATGAAGGTTGTAGGAGCATTCGTCAACCCAAAAGGCATAACCAACCATTCAAAAGGGCCCTCCTTGGCTTTGAAGGTAGTATTCCACACATCGAAGGGTTCGATTTGTACCTAGTGATAGCCATACTTCAATTCGATCTTGCTAAAATATTTCCCCCCTTTAGTTGGTACAGAAGGTCATTAATCCATGGGATCGGGTACCTATTCCAGACAATGATCTTGTTCAACGCCTGGTAGTCAATACAGAGTCTTCAAGTCCCATCCTTCTTCTATACCAACACGATCGGGCTCCCACAGGGCGATGAACATAGACAGATGTGACCTTTCTGCAGCAATTTCTGAATCTTTCTCTTGATTTCGTCCTTCTCTAGAACGAAGCACCAATAGATTGGTCCATTGGGCATCGGCACACCTAGGGTCAGATTGATGGAGTGCTTGACCTCATAGTGTAGAGGCACCCCTATAGGGTAGGTGAAGATGGCACCCCTATAGGGTAGGTGAAGATGTCCTCATACTCCTCCACGACCTTGTCCATCTATTGTTGTCGTGCAGAGGGGCCCTGACTGGAGTTCGTGGCCACTATCTTCTTCTTTACCTGAGGGCGTATCATCAGGAAAACAAATTTCCTAGTTTTGGAAATGAGCTTACTCCATTGTTTTGCAGTAACCAAAGAGATGGCGGTAGGTAGTGCTACCTCTGGTGTCCTATACAACTTATTTCCCAAAGTAACAATAAAAACTCAAGGCCTTGACTCATACATAGCATGTCGCTTCCATAAGTATGGCTGGCCTAATAATACATCACAAACATCAAGGGGAGCAATGTCACATAATACCTCATCCGTGAAGGGCTTAATAATGTATGGAAGGCGGCACTGCTGGCTCACTTGAAGATCTCGTCCTTGGTGAAGCCACCCGATAGTGTACAATTGTGGATGTGTTATGGTCGATAAGCCCAGATGCTTCATGACCTTTATTGAAATGAGGTTCTTTTGGCTCCCACTGTCGACAATGAACTGTAGCAGGGAACCCTTTACCCACATCTAGGATTAGAAGAGGCGCTCCTCCTCCTCTGGATCTTCAGGTTCCTCCTTCTGGATCTTCATGGTGGCAACGGTGGTGTTGGGCTCCGCATCGATAATCTGCCTCCCTTTGTCATTCCCGTTGTCGGGTTCTGACTCAAATTCATAACATGCATCTGATTCCGAAGCCTTTAGATTTGCCACCAATGACGGCTTGGCCTGACATTCACTTGTGTTGTGAGTGGAGACCTTATGGAACTCACACCACTTTCCTGTGTCCTACAGCTTCGTGGTATTGTTCTTTTCTTGTGGCTTTGGTGGGTTTTCTTGGGCCACCCTGTGTTGGCTTTGTCCTTTGTTCTATGGTTTGGGGGCAACTTTCCCTTGCTTTAGATTCACAGATCCAAAGTCTCGCTTCTTCTGTTTAAACTTTGGCTCAATCTTGACTGCATATCGGTATGTCGTGCTGAGCGAGGAGATGTCCAAGAATTCCATCTTGTCCTAGATGTACTTGTGCCAGTAGCCGAGGTACTTGAGAACCAAATGCTTCTCAGAATCCTTGATACCCAACTTTGTGTGAAGGTATGAAAAACATTGGTAAACTCTGGCACATCTTGGTCCCTTCCCTGTCAGCGTTGTCCACTTTATGTATTTATCCTTATAGCTCCTGATAGGTTAGTACTACTCTTTGATGGCATCCTGGAACGAGTTCCAAGTGGGTACGACTAATAACAGTGAGTTCGTACTTTCATCCCTCTTCTCACAGTAGGTTTCCCACCAGTCCCTAACTTGGGGGACTACTTTGAGAAGTGCAAAGGTGATATTTTCCTGGCTGGAAGAATCATGAATAGAAAAATATCCTTCTAGCAGATTTAACCATTTATCTACAACATTTGCATCTATTTGACCCTCAAATATTGGAATTTCAAAATTAACTTGTACCTTAAAGGGTGTGGCACTTCTAGAGTAGCTGCTGGAAGTAGATGTGTCGCCCCTAGGTAGCCACTAAAGGATCTAGGCAAAGTTGTCCATCATCGCGTTCCTTTGTCAGTCGAGGGCTTCCTCGAGCAAGATTTTGATAGGATCTCCTGCCCCCTCGTCTTTCTTTTCATTCACCATGGGAGGCCATCGGGATTTGCGAGGCTGGTCTTGCAAAGGTTCGACCAGTTCAAGCCCTAACTCCTTATATCCCGACCTCGTTGGGGCCATGCAAAGAAAACCAGAGAAAGAACATACCACTCTGATACCACTAATCTGGACTTAAACAAGAACACAAAAAATTATAGATATAACCATAAATACAAAGATACAGTATAAATAACACTTTCATTAATATCAAATGTTGAAATATGCTTACAAATAAAATGGAAATAAGACTAGCTCGAGCAATGGTAGCTTATCTCTTAAAAGAGATGTGGTGGCTACATGCCTTTGAGCTGCGTTACAATGAGGCTCAAGGGCCTTTTTATTATTGAACAATAAGATCAAACCCTAAACAACCAAAACCCTAACCCGGGGAGATGTAACACCAAGATTTATGGGCCATGTTGGGGTGAGTTGGACAACCAACTTCCCGGGGTCGCGACTTGGTCATATTATCACCATTTGACGTGCATGATAACCTATTGGAAAGATATCTTTGAGGGCTACGATGAAAAGGATGATTTTAGAAAAAAATCGCTGGCGGTGGCTTGCCAAAAAAACATCGTTTAGGGCCTCAAAACGGCTTCGGAAATTTAGAACCTGAAAAACTGCTAAAAATAGTAAATTGTGCTACAATTGGGGAAATTGAAAAACTAAAAGAAAAAATGGTTGGGGTCCAGGTGGAATTGATGGGTGGCCACCAATATGCACCTAGATCAGCCGGACAATGAGGCATACCAATATGCAATGCCTAAAAATGCCTCCATTGCTTCCTTTGACATGCAGGGTAGATCCTGTTCGAATATCATCCTGTACACTGGGGTGACAAAATGGTCGAACAACCGTATGATTAATCCTTTGAAGTTGCATTCAGACATCAACTTGAAATATGTGTCAATAGTAGGGGTGATTTTAGGGGCGAATGTTCGCCCTTTGGCGAAATTAAGGGGTTTTATATTTTTAGTGGGCGAATATTTTGTATCATAGTACATTTTTACAAATCACCTCAAATAGCCCACCTTATTTT
>APFE030690168.1:59702-75294 GCA_000404065.3 Pinus taeda | reverse complement strand
ATCCTTTGATCGAAGGTCAATGATGCAACCTATCGTCGAAGGCGAGAAACCTGTCATTGAGGCTTGCAGATCCCAAGGTACTGACGATTTCTAGATCATCTTTCTAGATAAAGAGCTGAAGTCGATAGAAAGCGATCCGTCATAGGCAAGCCCACAACACGAAATCATAGATCAAGTTTGAAGAAATTTAGTTGTAAGGATTGACTCAAGGATGGTCAAGATGGATGACAGATATTTTGCAGATGAATGGCTTATTTGCACTGACTTCTTGAACACATAACGACACAGCAGATGGTTTGGTGACAATTGACCCAAAGTTAATACCCAGAAACCGGCTGAAGACTTTCAATGTGGTTTGATCAATTGTTAGGCAAAGGATTTCCCAACCCAGGTGAATAAAAGTGTCATGTTCAAGAGTGGTTACAAAGTATGACAAACAGGCTCGTTTTTCTCTCTTTTCCCCCACCATTTCTGGTAAGTACCTCTTTATTTTTTACAAGCTTGAGGAGGATATAATTTGCTTGATTATAAGCTCATCCTTCGGATGAGTCCAATTTAGTTTAAATTCGAACCCTAAGAAGGAGTGGTCCGTCCCTGTTTGTAATTGAACAGGTCCTTTACTGTTAAATTTTAACGAGTCCAGTATAGGAGAAACTCGACGTTTTTTCAATTTTAGAGAGTCTGAAAAAACTTAAGAAGACTCCAGGGTTGACCTTTTTCGTAAATTTGTGTCTCCCAAGACCGAAAAAGTATAAAATAATACTTGAGAGAACCGCTTGATCTTTACGACCAAGGAGTACTTTTCATAATTAGTGCCTCTGATCCGAAAAAGTAAAAAAAAAATCAATGACATGTCATTTTATGACTAATATCGAATTTGAAACGACAAAAATCCGACAATCTTTTCATGTTTTTACGGTTAGAAAAGGGCTGTAAGAGGACCGTCTTTTTAGTTCCGTTTTAACTAGTTTAAAAAAGAAAAACTCGACAATCTTTTCATATTTTAGGAGTCAAAAAAGAGCTTAAAGGTGACTCTAAGGTTTTTCGTCGAAAATGACCGATTTCGCCTGAAAAATCCGTTATCCTAAACAAAAACTCAAACATTACTCATACCTGTTTAAAATGGATAAAAATGCTGCAAAAGTTACCTTTCCAAAGTAAAACATAAACAAATTTACAATTCATTTATTCAAAAAACTTATAAAAAGGGCATTCGTCAATTCATTTTTACCGTTTGAGATTTGGGTGAGAAAAGAGGGCTTTTGGTCAGAAACTTACCGTGAAGATTGCGGAAAATCCGTCCGTCGGAATCGAGCGTCGTCTCCTCCAGGTAATCCACATCATCCTACTCTTCAATCTCATCCGTTTCAAATTGTTTTTTAGGATTTCATTTCATTTTCTAGGAGTTTTAAGGTCAAAAAACCCGTGCGCGGGGGCTTGCAGGTGTAACACAGGGGACCCGCGTACCCCGAATTTTTCGCAATGGGAAAAAAGTCAGGGGTCCGCGCCTGCCGTGAAGGCAAGGTGCGGGCCTACGCACTGTTTCTAACAGAGAGGGTGTGTACCCCGCACAAAGGTTTTAAAACCCTAACAAACTCAAATTTCGCCCAAAAATTTCAATTTTACATATTCTAATTCGCCTTTTTACTGAATGTAGGGTAAACATCATGCTTGATTAGCGAGAACGGGAGCATGATGATGTAGATCTTGCCGCGATAAATCATCAACCTTCGATTGATGCATTGAAGGCATGCGACTTGTGCAAATTCTGGGCCATACCTGGCATGAGGGCCCAGGTGGACTTTCTGCAGTGGCTGGTAGACAGGTGGAGAATACAGGACCAATGCTTCTTCATTGGTGGCCACCAGCTCAAAATAGAGTTGGAAGACATATACTTTTTGACTGGTTTGCCTAAGAGAGGTGAACATTTGACTCTATTCGGGACTAAGGCAAGTGGCCAGTTTGTCGATAGCCTCCAGCTAGAGTACTGCCATGTCCAGACCAGAGACAAAGGGATAGATATCAAAATCATATCCCATCCTGAACTCATGGTGATTGCGTTTATAGTTACCAGACTCTATGGGAGCACAACACTACACATAGCCACTGGATCCCAGATGCGGATGGCAGTTGACTGCTTTCGAGGCACCATTTTCAACTGGTGCGATGTTGTGTTGGCTAATGTAAAAGGCCAACTGACTAGGGCCAAGAATGGACAATTGAAGACCTTTGGATATGGTGCTTTAGTTGTGAGATTTGGTCTGGAGAGGGTCCCAGTGTTGGTCCCACAGCACCTCACTGTTGGAGCTGGACTTCCTCGAGAGCCCAAATTGATGCGATGGGTTGCAGTTATGGCCCGTCATCTTGATGAGGGGACAGAGGTCGTTCGATTCAAACATGAGTATTTCCAATGGTTGGAAAACCAGGTTTTTGCTATTCAGGACTTTCCTTACGCTGGGGTAGATTTGCGCGGTGACCCAGACATGGCTCTTCCACCAGGAGAGCAATGGGATGACTCAGGTAAAATCATTTTCAACATTTTTCTTAATTTAATTTTTTTTTGGATTGCAGATTACTGTGGGGTGGTTTCTGAGAAGAGTTCGGATTTACCACAGTGTTCATCATTTTTATATCAACGTTTCGAGTCTAAAACCAGACTCATCATCAGGGTAAATTGTGCGGAGAAAAGAAGGCAGATGCTAGATATAAATATGAGAATGTCTAGGTTTAAAAGCAAACTGGCCGACTTCTGACAATTTAATTTAATTTAATCCTTTTATTTATTTAATTTTATTTTAATTATTATTTTGATTATTCTAATCTATATTAATACTAGTATTTAACATGTTGTTAAGTATTGTGATAATCAATTTTATCTTTATTTTCAATATTATATAATGTTAATTTATTAATTATATGTATTTAATAATTATTATTTTTATTTAATTGTTAATATTAATCATCATTTTCTAATTAATATTTTAATTAGTAATGTCAGAATTATTATATAATGTGTTGTTAAAATAATCAATATTAATTTTTATTTTTAATATTATATCATGTTAACATATTGATTATATATTTAATAATTATTATTTTATTTAATTGTTATTATTAATTATCATTTTCTAAAATTTTAATTAGTAATGTCACAATTATTCTAACTGTTTTTTATTAATTCCTAGTAGTTAATTAATATTTCTCCTTATTACAATTGCATTTCCTAATTATTGCCATGTATTATTATTTTAATTTATTGTATGTTATTTATTTTATTCCTCCACCCAAATTTCTGTTTATGCTTACGATAATTTGTTTTTTGGTTTTTTTAAAAAACTTTATTATTTTTATTGGCTTGTTTATTAATTGAATTTACTAAACTATATTGCTATTAATAATATTATTGTTTATTAATATTTATTGTTTATGTATCCTAATGAATATTATTTGCAAAAAATACTAGCTATTGTTTATGTATTGCTAAAGAATACTTATTGAATATTATTTTATTTGTAAATTTTAATGTAATGCATACCTAATAAATGTTATTTGCAATATTATTAATTATTGCTATGCATTGTTTATATATACCTATTAAATATTATTTATTTTTATTATTTGTACAAAAATTTTAATTATTGTTATGTATACCTAATAGATATTATTTGTAAATGTTTTACATAGCATTAATTATATTCCATAGTTATTGTTAGTTTAATATTATTGTTTAAATTAAAGTACTAACCTCTATTTGATTATTATTGATACCCTGAAACCTAGGCTTCTAAAGAGAAAACGAGCTCACTAGACAAGGGTTATTGGAGGTGCAAGCTATAATGCTAGGCTGATAGGGCAACTCTTACCTATTCACTGAGATCTACGGGGGATAGCAAGGGGTTCCAGTTTTTGCTAATTTCCATTCCACCATCCCTATTAAAGTTTTTAGGATGTTTAATGATTTCAATAGCTTCTCTGACCTTTCGCTTGAAATGGTGGTCTTCCTTGGCAATAACCTTAGCATCTTCAAGGCATATATGGTGATTAGTCTTGCCTACATGCTCAGCTAAGGCTGAGGATCGGACCCTTTCATGGCGGAGGTCTGCGCTATGCTCTTTAAGTCTAATCCTTACAGATCTGCCGGTTTCTCCTATGTAATGATCCCCACAAGAACATTTGATGATATATACCCCTTTTTGTTGAAGCTGCTCTTGGTTGTCCTTAACAGATTTCATTCTTTGCTTGATGGTGGACCAGGGTTTGAAAGCAGTCTTGATATTTTTCTTGTTGAGGATTTTAGCTATCTTATCTGTGACACCTTGGATGTAAGGAAGGTAGGCATTAGAGGTGGGGGTGTCTTTGGTCTTGTTATTATTCTTTACAAATATCGCTTTTTGAATGGCTTTATAAATGCTTTTACTGCTGTACCCTAGGTTGGCAAAAGTTCTTTTAAGGTATGAAATTTCTTCTTCAGCATGGTCTATGTCTGAGATTCTATAAGCTCTGGTGAAGAGGGTTTGCAGTACCCCCATTTTTTGGGCAGGGTGGTGATGGGAATGGGAGTGAAGGTAGTTATCGGTATGGGCTTTCTTTCTAAAGACTTTGTGACCTATGGAACCATCCTCCTTTCTTATGAGAAGAATGTCCAAGAAAGGAATGCAATTATTTTCTTCTATTTCCATGGTGAATTTGATGTCTTCAGACAAGCTATTGAGGTGGTCCAGAAACTTGCTTAGTTCATTCTCGCCATGAGGCCAGTTGACACTTGTGTCATCTACGAACCTCACCCACGATTTGGGTTTTAATGGATAGGAATCCAGGGCCTTCTTTTCGAATTTTTCCATGAAAAGGTTTGCCACAATTGGCGAGAGAGGAGATCCCATAGCGACACCTGAAGTTTGTTCAAATATTTCACCTTGGAAGGATAAGAAGGTAGAGCGGAGATAGATTTCAGCTAGCTTAGCAGTCTGGGGATCTGCTACTTCTTTGACTACTTGAATGGCTTCATCTAGGGGAATTTTGGTGAATAGCTGAACAACGTCAAAACTAACGATTTTATCTCCGGGGTCTAGCTTGGTATTTTTAATGTGCTGCACAAACTGATTGGAGTCTTTTATGTAAGAGCTGGTCTTGCCCACTAGAGGGGATAGAATGCTGGCGACATACTTGGCTAACTCATAAGTGGGCGACCCTATGGTGTTAACTATAGGCCTTAAGGGGACATCTTTTTTATCAATTTTAGGGGCTCCATAGATTCGGGGGGTGATTTCACTATTGGGGGTTAATCTCTTTTTAAGCTTATCATCGAGACTGGTTTCTTTAATGGCTTTTTTGACGAGGTTAATGATTTTGGAGATGGGGTTTTTATCTAATTTCTTATAGTTGCCACTATTATATAAGTGGTCTTTCATTTTGCTGATGTAATCTTCATGATCCATAATGACTGTGGCGCCTCCTTTGTCAGCTTTTAGAATTACTATGTCTTTGTTATTTCTAAGACTTTTTAGGGCTTCAAGCTGATCAGGGCTAAGGTTTTTCTTGGGGGGTTTTGCTTTTCTAAGGATGACTGCAACCTCTTGTCTAATGAGCTCTTTGTCATCGTCTTTAAGCGCCTTGATTCCATCCTCAAGGTTACAAATGATTTCTTCCTTGGGGATTTTGTTCGGGGCCACAGCGAAATTAAGGCCTTTGTTAAGGACCTCCATTTCTTCATTCTTCAGACCATAAGATGATATATTGACTACTTTTTTATTACTGTTACTAGGGTTAGTTTCTATATTATTGATGATTTCCCTGTTATCTTGAATGGTGCTAAAACTGCTATCCATATTTATTTGCTCTATGTATATTTTATCTAGCTCATTGCTAAAATTGGGCTTACTAGCTAGTAAATTATTTAATTTGAAATTAGTTGCGTACCTGTGATGGGCGCTCCTTGAGATGCCAGCTCCAGCTTCAGATGTATTTATTTCCTCCCTGTTGCTGCATGGATTGATACCTTCAGTAATGTCCTTGTGCGATGGCGTGTTTATGACTTTATTTACATTAGCTGTATGCTGGTCCACCATATCATTTATGTGTTCTTCAGTTGTGCGCGGAGGGGCTGTCATGGTGTTTGTTTCTACTGTGACCTGTTGTTTCTTTATTGACCGAGTTTCCTGAGGGCGCTGTAACACCGTCCGGTCTGAGTGTAACACCGTTGGGTCTGCGTATTGTTGAGAGTCTGTTTCTGAAGTCCCACGCTGTTCCTTTTTTATATTCATCTGCGTTACCTCTCGATTGCGTGCTCCCTGCGGGTTCCGATGTGCTACAGTCCCACGCTGTCCCATTGCTGTATTCGTTTCATTATGCCAGCGTGATCCCTATGTGTTTATTACTCCGTTGTTTTGATCGCTCACACATTGACCCGATTCTGTATGCATATTATTACTTTTGTCAAGGTGTGCTTCTTGTTTGTTAACCCAGACTCCGTGGTGTTCTGCGTTTGAACTTCTGGGACAACGTATGGTTGAGGCCCTTCCTTCTTCCTCAGTGTTATTCCTTTCTCGTTGATGAAGTTTCATCAGTTTGTTAACGTGTTTGGCCTCAGCGCTTTCTTTCACTTTGTTTGCTTTCAGTGCAGCGGACGCATCAATGACTTTCCAAAGGTCTTGATCGATTGTTGTGGCCAGCTTCAGGTGGGTCTTGAAGGCAGCTGAGGATAATCTTGCTAGAGCGGATCTGGCTTTACGGATTTCAAGGCGAATCAGGGTCTTGCTAAATCTCTCAAATACTTTGTGATATTTCTGGTTGTGTAACCTGTGTTTAATGTAGGCAAATGCAGGAGTAAGATTTGAATCCCTGGGGCGAAACCATCTTATCCTCCACTCGGAGGGCAACCCTTAGGTGGATCTTACCCTACAACTGAGGGGAAAACGCTTGCTGGAAATTATCTTAATTATGCTCAAATAACTCAAATCAGTTTTGGTCAACCTGTTATGCCTCAACCTACCATTGGAATTCCTTACCCTCGAATGAATGCAATCTAGAACCCTTTGTTAAATCAAGAGTCAATTTCAGTTTCTTCTCAAGTGCTCGTGTACCAACAACCTATTTAACCTATAGGACAACCCACACAAAAATTACCTTTTCAAGGTATGCCTTTTCAAGTCCAACCAACTACTGAGCCTTTTCAAGTCCAACCAACTACTGAGGTTAATCCATCAACACCTACCCAACAACCACTCCAATATCCTATCTTGAGTACTCCTCAAACCTTGGTTCATTCTATTGTACCAACAACTATTAAGAATCCAGGTTCAATTTCACCTCAAACTCCCATTCCAGGAGTATCGTAGGTAACCGTCCCAATTACATCACAAGTAACCGTGCAACCCCTTGTTCAGTATATCCCTCAAGTATTTGGTGTTTAATCTATTCCTACAATTCTTTCCATGCCCTAAATACCTGTCGTACAGCTTAATGTCCCATATATGCAAGTACTGTTTCAAGGGCAACCTTTCCAAGGTCAACTCTGGAGTCAGTTTGTTCAATATCCACCTTTTCAAACTCAATTTCTCCAAGGTCAACATTTGCAAAATCAACCCTTTCAAGGACAATTCATTCAAGCTCAAATGGGCCAAAGTCTTCCATTTCAGAATCAACCATACCTAGATCATACATTTCAAGTATCTATGCAACCGCAATATGGTATGGCTCATCCTAGATATCTAGGAGGTATGCAGATTCCAACTGCTCAGGCTATTCTAGGATAGCCTGGGTATCCTCCTCTAGGTACAGGACTTGTCCCTCAAGGTTATCAGTATGCATCTTAGGATCCTAACTGCCAGTTGCCTTTCATTGCAACTTTGGATTTTCATGACCTTTCTCGGTTAACTAATGATCCTCTTCTTTCTTTACCATTTTGTCCAGCCATTCCTACTAAGTTGCCCAGTGACATTCCTAAGTTTGAAGGTAAGTCAAATGAATACCCATCAAACCTTGTTATGAGCTATCATCTTTGGTGCACATCCAACTCATTAATCAACAATTCTATTAGATTATGACTTTTTCAACGAATCTTAATTGGTTCGACAGCCAAATGGTATGTATATTTTTTGTAAGCTTCCTTCAATACATTTAACGCCCTTGCTACAACTTTTTTGACCCATTTCCAGTTGCCCATTTGATATGCTAAATGGAACTGAAATTTTAACCTCTTTAAAACAATCAACGTCAACCCATATCTCAGATCAAATTCATGAATGGAGACGAAGGTGTCGTCTGGTTAAAGTTCACATTCTAGACCATATTTTTGCCGAATGGTTAATAAAATCTCTTTTACCAGTAATAACTGAAGATGTTTCCAAAGGAGATGTTGTAACTAAGGAGCAAGTAATTGTTCGTGCTTTATACCTTGATCTTGTTTATACTTAGTTCGGTACTTTGTATGAAAATATCCCAGATTTACCCTTCCCTAGTCAAACTAATCCAGTCCTTACAGGACCACATGTCACTGATGGTATGATTGGTTATGTGAGCCAAAAATCTAAGAATAAAAAGAAAAATTCTAAGAAAACTTAGTTTTCGGCTCTATCTAATTCACTTGAAGAAGATCCCTCTCTTGAAATTACTTCGAAGATTAATGTCGTAGAATCATCTACCGGCAAAGGTAAGCCATCCAGAAATAAGAAAAAGGGAAAAGGGAAAGCTAAACAAGGCACTCATTATAAAGAGAAATCGAACAAGAACAAACCATCTGATGTAAAGAAGAAGCCTCGTTATCCTTTCCTAATTTGTGATGAAGATCATTACACCAAGGAGTGCCCACATCATGTCGAAGTTTCTAAATTTGTCAAAAGTTCACCCACTCGTGTTGTTTTGAAGGACCAATTTCCTCCCCAAGACAACAAAATGGTTTCTCATGACCAATCCTCCTCACCCGCATCGGCAAATATCATAATGATGTCTTCCAAAGTTATGATAGTAAAAGTCCAAAGATTACACATCAAAGAGACCTGTTGAAGATGGAGATGGCTCCAGTCCACTTGGTCAAGCTTCCACATCTACTCCTCCTTCTTCTAAAATATTACATATTGAAAAACCAAACCCTGATATGATAATCCATCTGCCTCCTAAGGGTATGATTCGAAAGTTAGCCTTTAAATCTCAAGCTAGGGCTAATAAGAACTACAACATCATCAAAGATTTGGTTATGTCACCTTCGGCAATGTCGGTTCTTGAAGTTTTGCAGACTTTTCCATCACAAAGGAAGTTATTATTATTAGCCATTGGAGCAGTAGATCCTCATGACTCCAATTTGATTTTTTTCGATCTCGAAAATCATGTCCCGTGTCTCCCACACCAACTGGCTTTCCAGATACCAGTGTATGTCAAAAATCGATGATTTTTTTGAATAGTGATTGATGAAGGAGAATCGACATGTATTATGTCCATTTCCTGTTGGAAATATTGAGGTTCTCCAACAATAAATCAATCTCCCACAACTTTGAAAGCCTTGGATGGAAGAGGTTTTCTTCCTTACGGTCTTTTAAATGACTTACCAATCAAATTAGAGGGTAAAACAATTTCAATAGACAATGAGATTGTTGATGCTCAACTTGACTATAACCTTTTTCTTGGTCGGAGGTGGACTTATGCCATGGCGGAAACAACTTTGTCATATTTTAGGATGATCATGTTTCTTCACAAAGGAAGAATTGTGAAGGTAGACTAATTATCCTACTATACCTCGGACCCTAATTCCACTTGTAGTGTGCCTTTTGTTGGAAAATCAACTACTCCATATGAAGAAGTTGGTGTTGGTCTTCTCAAAGACTCATCTTTAATGGGAACTTTCGCATTCCCTCCACCCAATTTCCCTCATAATGATGCCTAGATTAACATGATTACATCAAGTACTTTCGAATTAGGAGATCTGTAGAAAGTACCTTCAAAGTCTGAAATAGTCTTATATGGAAGTGAGATGCCTTGTAGCCCTTTTGAGTTGGCTTATGAGGCAATTCGGTTCTTTTCCGACTTATCAACATCTTAAAACAATCAAATGAATATGATTATTGATGAATATTTTTATTTGTAATGCTTGGAACCAATCTCTATGCCTAATCCTTTTAACACAAATTTCTTAATGGATGAAGGTATTATAGAAGTTATAACCTTGGACAAAATGCCATGGGATGATACTCATCATCATGCAACCTTCTTGCTATCCTTTGACAAAATTGAGAATAATTTCTCATCTATGTTTTCATCTGAGACTCTTAGTGATCCTCAATGTCCAATATCTACCCTTTCTTCCAATTTTGAACAGAATTGAGGGAACATATCATCAATGATAACCATAGATATCTCAGTGAAACCAGGGATAACTAAAAATATTCATATAGGAGCTTCTTGTTCTTTAGAAGAGCTTCAAACTTATAAAGCCCTATTTCAGGAATTCCACGACATCTTTGCATGGTCATACGAAGAAATGCTAGGAATCAACCCTAGCATAGTTGTACATGAGATAACAACTTATTCAAATTCTAAGCATGTTAGACAATGATTACGTCCTATAGATCCACGAAAATCTCCTACTATCAAAACTAAGGTTGAAAAATTGTTGAAAGCAGGATTATTTACCCCGTTCCTTTGACTGATGGGTATCAAACATTGTACCCGTTAATAAAAAACATGGAACTATTCAAGTATATGTTGATTACAAAGATATTAATAAATATTGTCCCAAGGACAATTGTCCAACTCCGTATATCGACCAAATTGTTGATGACTATGTCGAGAATGAAATTTTTTCATTTATGGATGGATTTTCTAGCTATAATCAGATAAACATACTCCTTGCCGATTAGTAAAAACCATGTTTATATGTCCATGAGGGACTTTTTCTTATCACAAACTCCCACTTGGCCTAAAAAATGCTAGCACAACTTTTCAGTGAGCAATGCCTTATGCATTCCATGATATCAAGCATATTTTTTTGCCCTATTTAGATGACCTACCGACTCATTCAATGAAAATACAGGATCACCCATTACACTTAAAATCAATTTTCATTAGGTGCAAGAATTACAATATTCACTTGAATCCACACAAATGTGTCTTTTGTATAAAATCAGGTCAGATTCTAGGTTTCATAGTTTCGAAAGAGGACATTCGTGTTGAACCCCTTATGGTAGAGGCAATTCTGAATTTTCCTGCTCCTTCTAGCCTTACAAAACTCCAAATTTTGCAAGGGAAAACAAACTTTTTGCGTAGATTCATCCACAATTATGCCGAACTAACCTTGGGTTTTACTCAACTGTTGAAAAGGGCATTCCTTTTTTCTGGGATGAGCTTGATGATTAAAACATGCACTAACCAATGCACCATTATTGCATCCACTTGATTATCATCAAGATTACTTTCTGTACTTCAATGCGTTCGATGCCACTATTGGCATGGTTTTAATCCAAGAGGATTATTCTAGAAGCGAACATGTGATTTATTATTTGGGTAGAAATTTCACTAAAACTGAAATTAAATAAACACATGTGGAGAAGCTAGCCTTGGCAGCTGTTCAAGTTGTTCAATGATTTTGTCACTATATACTTCTCCAAAAAACAATTGTCATTTCATATTAAAACCCTATGATGTATATTCTCACTAAGTAATTTCTAGGGGGAAAATACTCCAAATGGATAGTTATATTACAAGATTTTGATTTAGAATTTGAAAAATCTAAATCAAAAAAATCTTTGATTTTCGCTGAACTATTGTGTGACTTTCCTCATACTGATATAGGAACTGTAGAAGAGGATTCCTTTTCTAATGAATCTATCTTTCTTATTAGTATGTCAGATCTGTGGTGTGGAGATATCATTATATATCTCTAAACACAAACTTTGAGGCTCGAGTTATCTAAAATTGATTGTCATCGGATCTGATACCCATCCCAACAATACAATATTATTGGTGACACTCTTTACTGTCGTGGTACTGATTTTATATTTCGACATTGTTTGACTCTCCAAGAGACCGAAAAACATTAAATGGCTGTCATTCTGGAGCATGTGGTAGTCATATGCCCGGGTATGCTACTACCCAAAACATATTGCATGTCAATTATTTTTGTCCTTCAATGTTCAAATATTGCATTATTGTAGTTCGCAAATGTCATAATTTTTTGGTAAATCTAGTGTCCTAAATTGCTCTACATAAATTATCAATCCGGGTATTGTAAACTGATGAAGTGTAGTGCACTGTTTGTGTTAGCTAACCCTTCTTACTTCGTTGTTTTTATGTTTTATGTTGTTTTGGGGGTTTTTGGTCTTTTAATACCTAATGATTTACAATGTAAATTATGAAAACTAAATCTAACTTTCTTAAAGACTGCTCAAAATCTAAAAAGGAAAACAGAGCTAAGAAAGAAATGAAAATAGAGCTAAGAAAGATATGGAAACAAAGCTAAGAAAGAAATGAAAACAAAGTTTCTATTCTTATTTTACCATTATTTCCGAATCATGAATTAAAACTGAAAGTGAAATTTTCAATTGATGTCTAACTAATTACAGAAATAAAACTAAATGAAATACTTGATTACTCTGCCTCTCAATTTTGGGAGAAAGTCTCCTTGGGATGACATTTAAGTAATTATGTACTTCATTAATCTAAGAGAAAGCAAATACAAAGGTGCATAAATAACTCATGCATAGATGAAATGTTCAACCACTTAGTTAAGGATGAATTATCAACTTGAAGGGTTTTCCATAAACATTCATTAACACCATGAGTCAATAAACTAAAAATGAAATGGCAAAGACAGTAAATGACACTGATTAGTTTAATTGAGAATTTAAACTATCAAAACAGTGAATGAAGTAAACTATCCAATAGTGTATCCTTATCATTCTTCAATCCCACTCTCATCCTGAAACAAGGTTAGTTTTTAATTGAAGAAATAGGATTACACTATTCAGTTCTATCTTCTAAACTACTGATAAAAACTAAAAAGAAATCAAGCTAACGGAAACTACTCTAAATTTTAAACATTGTTAATAGGAAAATGATGGAAATTGCATTATAAACATTGTTAGTAAGAAAATGATTATAAACACTATTTTAGAAAGAAAATGATGAATTTATAGTTAACAAGAAGAAGAAAAATAAAATGAAATGAAACCTTCTTCAGTGCAGGGGCCCTCTACAACTAAGTAGTCTACGCTTGCTCAATCAACTCCAAGAAAACTCCTTCAGATGTTCATAAAAACATGCAGTCTTCTCATATTAAAATGGGGACACAAAATGCCAAAAAATTATAGAGTTTAGAAGTTCGATTTCACATAAAAAAAACTATTACCATTACAAACTTCTTCGGTCCTTTACACAGGTATTTATAAGAAAAATCATGTAACTATTTGTGGAGAAAAGCATGCTACAGCCAAACACGTAGAAGACAGACATGGAAAATTTCTTCCTCGGTTGCTGGAAAAATAAATCCAAGACATCGTGGCTGTTGGATTTGTTTATACAGGTGGTTGTTGAAGTCTATAGGTACATGTAGTTGCTCTGGATAACACTTCCCATCACTATGAAACACATTTAATTAACCAAGAAATAGAGTCCTGCTACCCTTGGTCTCTTTGTGTTTGACTTATCCATTAATCGTAGTCTTATGCCATCTTCTTTGTCGACCTGGGCTAAATGAATAGGATAGGGTCCACGACATGATGATTTCAAAGCTGCCCATGTTGCTAGTTTCGCCTTCTGACACCTAGAACCTGTTAGAGCATGAAGATAGTTGTGGAACAACCGGTTAGCTGTAGAATAGGCTGCGTTCCGTAGCTAATATACAAAAATTCATCAAATAGAAAAACATAAAAAGCATAACATGTAAATCACTAAATGGCCTCCTCAAGATAGTATATACCAGTTATTGGTGATGAGAATGCATCTTTCTTATGGAAAAAACAAAGAAAAGGAATGAGAAGAGTTGCTAGGGAAAGAGTAAAGTTAAGGCTCAACATACCCTCACTGCAAAATCATTGCATGTCCCCATGCAATTTTCAAAAATGTGAACTTCTTTCTCCTATTGCATATGTTCTAACACTTCTACCAGCACATCCAACTTCCTTTTCTTACTTCTCCTTGCACTAACTGCCATCCTGGGCTTCTTCATAAGAAGTTTGTATTTGAGGTTGGTAATTATTCTGCTCAAATTCCTATTTTTCTTCTTCAACTTCCTATTTTTCTTGTACCATAATCCTAGGTGCAGCATTGTGTTGTCATGAATGGCTTTATCCAACTTGTTATGTTCCCTCAAGGTTTCATTTTCTTTTTGAATGTGCCTGTTCAAAATCTCTAACTCAAAGATTTCTTGTTTGAGAGAGCTAGTCATAACTTTTGTTTTGAGAATCATATTGAAATTTCATAAGAAGTTACAGAAAGAGGACAAACTGTAGTTTCTTGTATATATTTTTCAGATCCTAAGGTCAAAACAGTGACACGTGGCATGTCATACAAGTTCGCTCTTCTGAAAAGGTATATAATCAGGTCATCTTGGGAGATTGTGCATAACTCTTTTTTGGAGAATCTAAATTTGATCAGACTGGTGGAATTGGAAAGAGGACACAGAGGGCTACTGTAGGTCGTAATTTCAAAACTGGAAGAGCCGAAATTACAGAGTTATAGTCATTTCAATATCGAGCTCCTAAAATAAAGAAAAGGCGATATGAGGAAGTTTGATGGCAAGGATCTGATAAATTGGATACTTCAGATGGAGAAATATTTTGATCTACATGGTGTACCACTATTACAAAAGGTATGTATTGCATCTTCATATTTAGAACCGGATCATTTTTATGGTATGAAGGGCTTTGTTCTCGTAAACAACTTGTTACGTGGTCAATTTTCACGGAGGAAATGATAGCACATTATGAGGATACAAAGATCAACACCTTCTTTAGAGCAACACCAGAACAATTGAAAATAGTAAAAGGGCTTTGCTACATATTGGAAAGTAAAACTATGGCAACAAGGAAGTCTACCGCTCACAACTATAAAGATGGAAGTGTTGTTTCTCCTAGCCTTCCACAACCTACAAGGGTTACACCACAACAATTGGAAGAAAAAAGAGAAAAAGGGCTTTGTTACAATTGTGATAGCAAATGCACTAAAGGTCATAAGTGTGCTAAAAAGAAATTATTTTACATAGAGTATGAAGATGAGGAATAAAAGGATCAAGAAACATCAAAAGAAGAGGATATACGCCAGGACCCACCCCAGAGAAAGAAGAAATGAATCAGACCATATCTTGTAAAGCATTGGCAAGAATTACCACTCCTCAAACTCTCAAGATAGAAGGACATATCAAGAAGAAAAAGTGCAAGAAGTGAAAGATCACATCAAGAAGGAATAAATGAATCCAACCATATTTTTTAATTCATTGGTCGAAATTACCACTCCTCAAACTATCAAGATAGAAGGACATATCAAGAAGAAAAATGTTCAAGAAGTGAAAGATCACATCGAGCGTCAAGAAATGAATCCAACCATATCTTGTAAAGGATTGGAAGAAAACACCACTCCTCAAACTCTAGAGATAGAAGGACATATCAAG
>APFE030690168.1:25712-47023 GCA_000404065.3 Pinus taeda | reverse complement strand
GGAAAACACTTTTTTGAAGGAGAGGGGCATGTTGGGTCCCTATAATACTAGTGATTACCCCATTAGTATTGTAGTTGTACCCCTTATTAATATTGTTGTGCCCCTATTGTCCCCATATTGTTATTACTGTGCCCCATAGAATCCCTCTATTGTTATTTTTGTGGCTTTATATTATTATTGTTAGGTCAGCTAGGTTATATTGTGACTCCTTAGACTCCTATATATAGAAAGGAGGTTTTATCATTTCATTCATCGAAGAATTGTTCATTTATGTAATGTAAAGGAGGTTTCCCTCTCGAAGAGGCTGAATTCTAAGGCGTTGATCTATCTTTACTATCTTTTCTTGAGCTGGTTTCATAACACTTTGATTAATACAAATGAACACTTTATCCCATTGATTTGTTTTATTGGAATGATGAATGGTTTATAATTGTTTATAATGTTTATTAAGGCAAATTAAATTCCTAAATTCTTTGATCATTAGGTTAAGTTTTGTTTGGATCATTATATCGCATATGCTTTTGATCCTTTTATGGTCTATCGTAACAAGTCTTGTCAAGCATTGAGGAACTGCATCAAATCACAACAAGGGATCTTCATCGAGCATTTCGTGAAATAGGTAAGAGGATCATCCATTAGCCTTAATTCTTATAATTCAAACAATTCCAACTTAGGGAAAGAGTCAGTTCAATTGTCTTCCTTGTTTCTAGTTTCCGTCAAGGATATAGGGAGATCGTTGTTGTCCGCAAGAGTGATTTGTCCAGTGTAACACCCAGCCTCAATATGAAAGTCCATTTGGATAGCTTCGTCTATCACCAAACATCGGGTTTCATGTGTTCGATTCACTCTTCATTCTCTCTTGATTGTGATATCCTCCTTCATAATTGCTATAGTCTTTGGTCACTATCCTCCAGTTAGATTTCCTTTGGTTCTCATTGTGGATGGATTACCTCCTCATGTAGATCATCATAGGCCAAGATGGAGTAAGACCCGGATGAGATAATTTCCTCTCATTGCAAGCTTCAAATTTGAATGATGGGGTTGGAATATCAAGTGGAATTATTACTCAACACAGGGATTCCACTCACTGTATGAATGGTGAAGTTGACGTGATGCACATCATGAAATGTAAATTGCAAAATGCGCACCTAGGTTCTTAACATCCTCCTTCTACTTCAAGCCACTCAGAAGCAACTTCATCCTCCTTTGGTAATAGAATCTTCAGGGCTTGAATGTTCTTGTTCAAGGAGAAATAAAGGACAAATTGACTACCCATTGACCCTCTCCTCCTCTAGGTTCCACTAAATTATGTGTTTTTTAATCCTAATCTTAGGAGTTTTCTACACAGTTTATTCTACAATTCTCTTTTTTGAACATTTTTATCTACCTGCATTAGCCATAAACTTTCTGACACAATTTTTTTGGAAAGGCTTCCATTGGCTAGAATATATTTTTGTACTCTTATATGGTTTTTTTGTTGTGTCATATTGACACAAATTTTTACATATAAATCTCCTAATTTCAGTAAAACAAATCTATTATACTTTTTCCAAATGTTTATGGGTTTTTTTGTACTTATCTTTTAGCATTTTTTGGTATTTTGTATTTCTTTGCTTTTATCGATTTTTCAATAATATAAGTAAATACGATGGCAAGAACTTGAATTTTGTATATACCAATACCACCAACATCAACAAAGCTCAACAATCAATACCACCAACATCAAGGTTCTTAAAGGGATTCATGCTCTTGATCAAATGCCAATCTCATATCCTCATGCATGATAGAATCAAATGGAAACATTGCAAACCCCCAAAAATCCTGAAAACCATTAAGTTTGCTAAATTTTGAGTGAAATCTAAAATTCTAGTTTCTCCATATGAAATCCAATGAGGTCGAAACCAATGTTGTGAAGCCCGACATCATGATCAAATTGACAAGGGTTTAGAAAACCAAAATACAGGGTTAAGATGAATGTTCCTTTTAAGTTGGTTATTTAATGCTTGTGGATTAGGGAAAGATGGTAGAACCCTTGAATTTAAATTACTTTCTTCGCTAATCAACACAAGTTATGAATTCATGCCTTGCTAAAAGGGATCCCTCTAAAAGGAAAATTGTTGACAAACATTCTGTTAAAATTTCTTTGAACCCAACAACCTATAAATTTACTACCTAGTAGATTACACATCTACTAAATAAAAGCAGATATGGGATCCTAACAAAAATTAAACCACAGAAGAAAATTAGAAAACCAATCTCAATCACATAAGAACACATTTTTTTTGCCCAATCAAATCAGTTTTTCATTTATTAGGCTCAAAAACTATTGGAGCTCCATTACTATGAAAATGGCCCTATGAGGAAATTGCATATATGGAAATGTACCTAGATCTAGATCTAGATCATTCATGCCATAGATTTGTCCTTCGATCTATCTTCTCTGATTTACATCTCCTTTACTTCTTGCACCTTCTTGGGACCAAATACACTTGAATCATATTGGATTTCATCAAGTAACTATATTTTGAATTGATTAGTTTAATTATTTGATGTTTTGGTTTTATTGTCACAATTTGGCAAAACAATTTTGGAGGAGAACGTGACTTTTTGTTATTTAAAATGTGTTTTTAATATATAAATAGATTTAACACCCTCAAAATTCCCAAAAAATTTAAATGATTTAGATTAATTAGCTCAAAATTATAATTCCAAACCATGCCTAAAAAATTCCAATATAATATACCAAAAAATTAAATAATTTTGTAAATAAAATTTATGTCTTACTGTGAAAAAAATAAAAAATCAGTAATAATTAAGTTGTGTCATATTTATAGTGGATTCCCATCTTTGTGGCATGAGTTTCAACGAGACAAGTTTGAGGGTTTACATTGGGATTTTTTTAACAAAGCAAGAGCGTATTAATATTTTATTATCACTGCTTGCAACAGTGACATCTAGTATGGCCTCTGGCCTATTAATGTAGACCGTACCCTGAAATTTTTACGAATTTGCTAAGTTAACTATTGGTTTTGATATTTTTATAAGTTGTGACATCAGTCTGTCGCTGCATCCTTTACTATGGATTTAGAGGATGAACACCATCCCCATGCGACAACAGGTTGTTTTTATTTATTGCGTACAGTGTTGACAGAATTTACTGGGTACAGATAACGCGATTTTTATTTTCAACTTTATAGCTTTATAAATGCATGCTGACAAGTCAGGGGAATAACACTCGCGCTCTCTCTCCATGGCACGTGAACAAATGAATGGAGCGTGGAGAGAAAGGACAAGCATTATAAATGCATGCTGACAAACCAGGGGAATAACATTCGCCCTCTCTCTACCGCAAGCGAACAAATAAATGGAGAGTAGAGAAAAAACAAACGCTATTCCCCTGGCTTGTCAGCACACATTTATAAAACTATAAAATTGGAAATAGGAATTCCCCAGAGAAATTGGGTACATGAAGTGGAGGCATGGCATTAAGGATGTTTGGTTGGCGAGCGTAATATAAATCTCAATTTCCTTTTTAATGCAAAAGTGCATTTGACTATTTTCAGCCTTTTTTAACGCCCGGTATCGGAGTTTTCTCACTTGAAAATTAATTACATGGATCAGTATTTGTTTTGGGATTAGGGTTTACAGAGAAAATTAATTAAATGGATATATATTTATTTTGGTATTATGGTATTTTGAGTTTTAATTTACCTTTAGGATGGTAGGATTTAGCCTTGATGATGTAGAATATTTTTAATAAATATCATTATTCCAATAAATATTTATAAAAATAAACTTTTAAATTAAATCTCTTGTTTCAAAAATTAACACTCATAAATTTTATTGTTTCTTAAAAAATAAATCTTCAATTATCTTTATATATATATAAATATATAACGATTTTAAACCAAACGAGAATTTGAATTTGGATCTGGATCGTGTTGGATTTCAGGCTTCTGTGGGAATTTTTTGTAGATTCATGTTCCAGATTATCCACAGTTTTAACTTCATTCTCCCGATGTTTCGAACCCCAACGGGGGTCCATCTTCAGGACACTTTGAAAGATAGATGAAATGAATGAATGATGATCTGGATCGTTCACATGGTACAATTGCTTGGGATCAATAAAACACAATTCGATTGATGATAAGTTATTTAACATTTATATTTTTAATTAACTATTTTCATTGTATTTTTTATTTAACAATTTTTATATATTTGGTTGGAATATTTTGTAAGCTATTTCAAAACTGTGTATAATTTATTATTATTATGTGAATGTAGTGAGTGATTAAAAATTAAAATAAGTTTTGATAATAACGTTTTTATTATAAATGGTTGAAAATGTTAAGGTTTTATATGAAAAAATCCAAGAACTATGTTTCAAATTATTCATTCATTTTTGTATCTTAGATTTGATTAGGATTCATGATTATAACACCCTTTTGCAAATACAAACAGAGTTATGCTACGTTAAGGATATTTGGTCGTTGGATATGTATTCAAGATTAAAAAAAAAAGAAACCTATGGGAATATCATCATTTAAACTAAATAAACGCGTTAGATGGTTATTCAAGATAAAAAAAATAGGCAAATGTGACTATCATCATTCAACTAAATAAACAAAAAGTACACATATACAAAAAAAGTAGTGACATGCTACGGCTTGGATCTTATTATGATTAGATTTGGAAAAGAAATAAAGTACAAAGAAATGATTTAAATTTGGGATGAAGTCCAATTTATTTTTTAGATTTGTAGAATATATTCAAATATATAGAAATGAATTCACCATTACAATAAAGAATTCAAACAAAGAGTTCATTATATATAAAGAAACGAGTTAATCATAGGATAAAGAAAGTCAAATAAGGAGTTATTTCGGATAAGATGTATTTAAATATTATATATTTATATATATATATATATATATATATTATTATTATATATATAATGTTTTTAAAAATGGAGGGAAAGTGTTGTTATAATCTATTTCTTACATGTTTTGGAGGTTTTTTGGGCTTATTTTCAGGTTTGATTTGCACATAATCCAATAGGGATTTGTTGGAATCACAAGTCTAAGTTATTAACTCTCCACAATGCCAGTGCCCAATAGTTTTCAAGAATGCATATATGCAATCAAAAACTGATTTTAAACAACAAAAATCAAGATTTCACCACAAAAAATTCACCAGATTCAAACGAAAAACTCCAAAACTTATAATTACGCTGATAGGCATCCCCCCATCAGAATCGACAAGTTAATCGTTTTGTTAATTAATCTTTTTGATCGGATGGCTTGAATTGAAAGATGTCAATATATTCTTGCGGTAGTTAGTAAATCAATGGATGAAATTAGATACAGTAACTTTCTTGCATGTCTAGAACACATACTTAGACCATACTTAAATTAATTTTTTACCAAGCATGATTAAAAATTTACTGTGCCTCTCGTTGATAACCACGTATGTAGGATTAAAAAAAAATGAAATAAAAAAATTACTGTTGAACACCCATCTTTCACAGTGGCTTTGAAAGTGGTCTTTTTGCATTCTGAAACGTATGCATGGTTGAAGCATAAGGACACGTTTTGATCGATTACAATGACAGTTGAAGGTTTTATGCCTGACAATCATCCATAACCATGAAAATGAGGTATGTAGGCATAAATTCGAGTAATAAGGAGATGTTTCATGCATTACAATGAGGGTTGAAGCATTTGTGCACGACAATCATTAATAACCATGACAATGAGGTATGTAGGCATCAATGGATGAAACATTTCTTTAATTCAGTTAAGTACAGTGGAAATGTGAAACATTTTGCCTATTCATATTCTCCTCCACCAGGCATTTTGAGTTTTGAGTTACATTACAGAAGTTCAAACCTCATAGTATGGCCCATTTGATATATTATAATCAAACGCTCCATGGATGCATGCATTTCTTTGTTAGCGCTTAAGGTTGTTGGAATTGTTGAAGGATAACTAGAATGCTGACTTCTCGCGACTTCTATCTGGTAAAAAAGGTGGCAAATCTCATTGCATTTTTAACTTTTTCCAAGCTCCCATGACTGTCTCTGATAATTTGGTGTAGTTCGTGTCTGATTGAGTTATTCCCTACTATTTTTTTAGGTTTCAGCATTGGAGAAATGCTTTCTTTCTTAGCACTTAAGGTTGTTGGAATTACTATTTTTTTAGGTTTCAAAGGCGTTCAGAAGTTGACCTTACAGGTATGTATAGTTTTTCTTTCCACGATATTTTTCCACTTTAATTCAAATGAGATGACTAGCCCGTGGAAGAAAAAAAGGGAATTGACTATGTATAAACCATTTAAAAAGGAAAATTCCCGCATAAACTTACCTTTCCGCCCTTCCGTACAGCCTTGTCACGTTTGCTAAGGTTTAACCTCATCGCAATCCGCCATCGATCCTACCACGGTCATACGTATATATATGTATCTTCATCGCCCCTTCCGCTCCGATATGAAATATTGGAGCGTTAACTTATGTTTTAGCAGTAAATCACTTTAACAAAAATATATGGATTGCACAGGAAACCCGCTCTGAATCATATATATAGCGGATATCAAATTTTATAGATTCGCCGCTATACGCCCATCGGTTCTAGGTCTCCAAGCCTTTGCATTGCGCATTCCGATCTGCACTTCCTCCGATTGCAATTTGCGATGAGATCTTGACTGTCGATCCGATTTGTGATCCGACGATTGCGATTAAGTCGCGCAATCGCATATTGCTCAAGCTCAATGCCAAACTCCTTCTGCTTCCATACATTGATGCGATATGTTTACGAAACTAATAGGGATATAAACCATTCCCTATAATATTTCAAGCCCGACAGTTGATTCCTACTGTGTTTTTCACTATTTGTTTATGTAATTGGGTTTTCCACTTATGGGAGTTAAACTCTATAATGAGCCCGCCGATGGGATATTTCGCCTTCCCGATTAGATTTGCGATCCGATGGTTCAGATTAACTCGCATAATCGCATATAGCTCAACCTCAATGCCTTCGTGATATTCTGGTCCATAGAAAAAAGAAGGTTTTGGTCTTTTTCTTAAACGCTCTCCCAAAATTTATTCCTTCTCTAACATTGATCTTCTCCCTAAAGATCAGGACTTAAAACCACTTCAGAAGCATCACAAACCCTTATATCACACATATATAAGCTTCCCCTTACAAAACCTTTGGTTACATATGTTTTTAACACATAAATCTCTTGTCGGCACATATTTCCTTATAAACGATTCACAATTGAAAATGCCTGCATAAACATAGCTTTCCACTCTTCCGTAAAGGCTTGTCGCATTTCCCAAGGTTTAACCTCATCACAATCGACCATCATTCCTTCCACGGTGATACGTATATATATGTATGTTCATCGCCCCTTCCGCTTCAATATGCGATATCGGAGCGTTAACATATGTTTTAGCATTACAACACTTTAATGGAAATATATGGATTACACAGGAAACTCGCTCTGAATCATATATAGTGGATCTCAAATTTTATAGATTCGCCACTATATGCCCATCGGTTCCGGGTCTCCAGGCCTTTTCATTACACACTGCGATCTACGCTTCCTCTGATTGCGATTTGCGATCAGATCTTGACCGTCGATCCGATCCGCGATTTGATGCTTGAGATTAAGGCACACGATCACATATCGCTCAAGCTCAATGCCAGACTCCTTCCGCTTCCATACGCCGATCCGATATCTTTACGGACCCAGTAGGGATATAAACCATTCCCTATAATATTTCAAGTTCGACAGTTGATTCCTACTATGTTTTTTGACTGTTTGTTTGTGTAATTGGGTTTTCCACTTGCGGGAGTTAAACTGTATAATGAGCCCACCAATGCAATATTTTTCCTTTGCGATTGGATCTACGATCCGATGGTTTAGATTAACTCGTACGATCACATATCACTTAACCTCAATGTCAGACTCCTTCCGCTTCAATACGTCGATCCAATATCTTTACAGACCCGATAGGTACATAAACCATTCCCTATAATATTTCAAGTCTGGCACTTGGTTCCAACTGTGTTTTTTGCCGTTTCTTAGTGTAATTGGGTTTCTGCTTGGGGGAGTTAAATTGTATAATGGCCCTGCCAATCTGATATTTCTTCTTGCACAACAACTTGTTCCTGTGTTGTCACGGTTTCAAATATCAATGTATTATCAATTTTTTTTTGTTGCAATAAATGATTGCTTGTCTCATTTAACAAACATTCTCCATCCTCCTTTACATTGGTCATCCTCTGTAAAATACTCGTCTATTAGTGTTTCTTCTCCTAGGGTTAAACTGTTTGCATAGGTTCCTTCGTTCTTAAGAACTTTCTGTAGAAAATGGAAAATTGCTTTGCAAAATGGAAAATTGTGTGTGGTAAATTATGTATTTATGAACTACTTTTAATTTTATTCAACGTTAAATTGTTTTGTTGATATTGAATGCATTTTTTTTTTACTGTTAGGTGGTTTCACTGTTTCATCATGGATCCAGGTATTTGGAGTTCTCTTACATTCGAAGTTCTTGAACTTGTGTTGTTGTGGCGCCCTTTATCGATTGTCATAAAGTTTGGCACTGTGTGTAAAAAATGGAAGAATGCTTTGTAGGACCCTTCTTTCTTTTTACGTTCCAAGAACGTCTCCACGAACCAATTTGGATTTCTTGTTCGTTTTGTCAACAGTGGAGACAATTGTTTTGTTGTGCAATACGTTGATCCGAATGGCCACATATATCAATTTCATTTGGGATTCATAGATTCAAGATACAGAGTAGAGTGTGTTGTTGGACCAATGGTGGTTTTATCCTTACCAACAGAATGCTCCCAAACACACAACTATTTTGTATCAAATCCATTTACAAAGGAATTTAAAAACATAGGGCTAGTATGAATTGGAGACTCGGGGTTCTTTTCGTTATTGGAAAATGTAAGCAGCAGGAAATATGACTGGGTTGTTCTAAAGCATATCTATGACAGAATGCAGTATGAATTTTATGTTTATAGTAGTCCTAATAGGGTATGGCAAAGGGCTGGTGTTCCTTTTGGTGGAACCTCACCCCCCAAGAATGTAGTGTTTTATAAAAGAAAAATGTTTTGGTTGTATCTTGATAAGGAGTATGAAGATTATCCTTGGTACGGGTATACAATCTACTGGTTTGACGTAATAAAAAATGAGTGGGGTTTTTCATTTGTTCCAATCACTAACATACATTGTATGTCGTCAGCAATATACATGAATCAGTTGATATGCCTTGTCAATGATGGGTCGACTTCTGTATGGTCAATTGAAGAATTAGATAATTTCCAATTTGGTCAACCGTGTTTTGAATGAAGAATTGACTACTTTGAAGATGATTGGGGTTTCATATGGAATTTGTTGGAAGAAATTTATGCAAATATAAATAGCAAATGTCCTGGCTATCATCCATTCTGAATAGTCCATGGTCTGGTTCTTATGTGCAACAGCAGTGAAGTTCCTTTCCTATTATATGACATGGTGACTCGCATCTGTTTTCCAATAGATATTGATAGTTCAACTAACGGGCAGATGTCTCGGTTTTGGTACCCAACATAAGAGGACTGCAATGATCTGATTGAGTATGGAGATGTTTTTGCAATTGCTACCCGTATGGATTCTATTGATGAGATTCCACCATTGGATATGGTGATGGATTCTTAGGATATTAGTATTCGTGGGAGTTCTTATAAATATTTCCATTTTATATACTCTCTATGGTTGTGGAAAATATTTCCATTTTTCCTCTATACTTATTGTGTGTCTTTATGGTAATACTTTAAAATTATGTTTGTATTGATCTTTGTGATGTAAAATATTTAATATTGTTTCCGTTATTTAGTTTTCTTATTTACATGTAGATGTTTCTCGATGTTATGCTTTTCCTTTTGTTTGTATAAAGACAATTTCTATGATTTATGTTATACATTATATTTGTAATGGTTTTTGTCATTGATTCTCAAACAATTTTATATGTTTATGCTCATTTTAATATTTATATTTATATTTTGATAGTATATATAGTTCCAAATTTTTAGATTCTTGTGTCGCAATAGTGTGGGTTGCATTTTGATTATAATATGATACATGGAAAATTAGGCTTCCTTTTTTGTTTGGGCCATTTGGAAGAATTCATTTGTTTTTTTTTCCATTTTGAAATTGTTTTTCTTTGTTTTTAGACATTTGGAAAAAGCCTTGTACATTTTCATAAGTTCTTATGCTTGGAAAAAAAATAAGATATACACTTTTTATGTTTGATGTTTATGATTGCATAATGAATAATTATTATTCATTGTATACATGCCATCTGAAGGCACAAGTGTGCATGCAAGAAAAAGAACTTTTTCATCACAATCACATGAGAGGTCTAATGAAAGTTGTCATTTGCGGTATCAACAAAATAAGGATGCAATAAATGTGCATAGGAGAGCTACATATAAGAGAAAAACGACTGAAGCCACTCTTCAAAATGATTCTATAGTTCCTTGTAAGTATCGTAGTATGGACGATATAATGGAAATAACATTTCCTATTGATAGTTCATTATCAGGATATGCTCCTCCTCAGCATAGCCTTATTCTTCGATTCTCATCTAAAAATGTTCATAACATTGGGGAAACATCTTGTAATCGGGAAGAACACCATATTGATATTGTGCATGCAAATGTCCACCCTAACCCTTCCGTGTGTCTGATTGCTTGTTCTAGTGGCCAAAGGTTGCAAATAAGTGATGGTCGAGGTAATGATGACATTTTCTATGATGATTTGAATGATAGTCGACTTGGCCATTTGTTTGATAATTTAGATTCAGTTGCTCGAAACAAAAGGCCTTCAAATCCCGCTTCTCAGAGTAATGTGGTCCCACAAAGAGAATCAGTCATCCGTAATAGCATTTCACGTGGCACAATGGAGGTAACACAATTACATTTTGGTTTTTTCTGCAATAGTGGTTGTTCAGCTACATCCCAGACTGATGTAAATTTTCAGTGTTTTTTGATTTTCTTTTGGTTTTTTAAATTTCTAATTGCTTAGACAATGAATTTTATTTTCTTTGAACAAGACAGAAGTCATTCCAATAGAGGCATAGAAATTAACTTGGTAGATGTTACATCTACTGATGTTAGAAGTGAAGAGGACCTATCTCATAGCGTTCATCCACATCGCCAAACAAATGTAAATGTTGAGTGGATTTGGTATTTTTCTCATTTTCTCGTTTACAATTGCCTTGAAATTGCGTTTTCTAACATTTCATGGAGAAACCATGATGTCATCTCGTTAGGTTGGCCAATTGGAATCCAAAAGATGAAATTGTAAAACAGGAAACAGGAAACAACTCATTTGAATAGAGGCAAAAAACTACATGCAAAAATGTTCCGTCCACTGTTCTGAGAATCTAAGAGCAACCATCTGATAACCCTCATCCACGTGAAGACAAAAATGTAAATTTTGAATGAATTTGATTCTTTTTCATTTTCTTCATTTATAGTTAGTTGCAAATTAAATTTTAAAGTCTTTTATGATAGAGAGACCTTTACATGCTCTCAGATTCATGAAATGCACACCATAAATTTGGAAACACATTCTCATAGATGCATTCCACGCGGTTCAAATTTGTGAAGGCAATCTCATGTTCTTGAAGATGAAGTAAATGTTAGAAGAGATTTTACTCATTGAAATGGTTTTCAACATGGTTCGGCGAGTAGAGATCATATTCATTTTGATGAAAACATGGTTGTAGTGCATAAAAGGTTTCGAGCAAAGATAGATATCTTGTCAGTTGTCCAGATGTGCCACATTGGCCAAGAATCATATCCCAGAATCATTGTTGTCAGGCATGCTAAAGGACCTCTTTGCAGACGATGTAAGAGCGAAAGAGGAGCCCATCGTTTTTGTCGGTATAATAACATGGATCGTGGTGAGCAACCTCATATTTTAAGAATTCTTACTCAAGTTGAAGAAATTCTAATAGCATGTGTCAATCCCATTTTGCAAGTGACACATGCTCGAGGTGGGAAATATAAGTATAGTGGTCATACAATTAGCTTTACTCAAGATATTTCTACAATTGTATGAAGCCTTCCCCAACATGTTGAAGATATTGACTTTCTAATTGTGAGGAGACATGGCGCTGAGTCTAAATATTATGAATGTTATGTCAAAAGATCTCGAGTGATGGATGCATTGCTTTTCAAAATCCAACGTGATCAATACCATCGAGATGTTGTAATTGATTATGATTCACTGAATGCTCTGCCCGAAAGTTCAACAGATGTGTCCTCGAGGCTTAATTTTGTTGATTGCCATATTGAAGAATTTGAGTTCAATGAAACTAATAATGAAGAGGCAAATGCTGAGAATTTTCCCTCTCATCCTTCTTCCTTTGTTGCTCGCCTACCAACTGAACGCAGAGAAGTGGAAGAAATTAGAGCATTTCTTGATAATGTTCATTCTTCACATGTTCAAGACATGGATTGGCCCACTATTGGAACCTCTCCTGTAAATGAATATAATACAGAGGGGATGTTTGATATGGCATTCCCAACATTGTTCCTCACTGGTGATGCTGATTGGTTGCAACCACGTGTTTGTAGTGTTGAAGTTCATGAATATGCATTGCATCTTCTTAGGTACTAGGATCAAAGATTTGGAAGCCATCCTCAGTTTCGATATTACCTATTAAACATGATAATGCGGCATCGGATCCAAGCAACTGCTGCAGTTTTTGCAAAGAAACATTTACATGATAACTCATCTACAACGGTTGAGGAGTTGCGTCACCAACTATCTGATTTACCAGATAATAAGTTGGCTGAGCCATATTATGCAGTTTGGTCCTTCTATGAGAGGTACAAGGGCACACTAGACTAAATGTCAATCTGAATTGACAGACATGATTACTCAATTAGGCTGTCCATCTTTATTTTTTACTTTGAGTGCAGTTGACACAAAGTGGCCAGAGTTGCATAACCTCATGCCCATACATTCACATTCTCGTTCTTCAAATGAGCATCGTATGAAAATTGAGAATGTTATCCAATACCCTCATATTGTTGTGGCATTTATGCACCACAGATTCAATATTTTTCGAGAGGAAGTTATCCAAAAATACCTTAAAGCTAAAGACTTTTGGTACATGTTTGTGTTGAATTTGTCTTCTATACTTTTTCAACTTTTATTGTGGTTCTATTTATATTGTTTGTAGTAACTACATGTTCATTTATTTCAGATATTAGTGGAAACACAGAGGTTTGATGCATATCCATGGTTTCCTATGGTTAGAAGGTGCTCCTGACATGGAAATACTTGATTGGTCAAATAGTTCTGATGTACAAGTTGCAAAGATGTTCTTCGACAAATATGTAACTGCGTGGAATCCGCGTGACATCCATCGTCGCAATATAATGGTTCCATAAGGCCTCAATGATGACCCTTGCCTGTTGAATACTGGTCAGGTTTTCTCTTGTGATCCTCATAATGATTACGAAGAATTGTTAAACCATGTCCAAAGGCACACAAAGTGTACTATGGCTTCTTGTTTGCGCAAAAAGGGCGCTATTCTAACATGTCAGTACAATGCTCCATGGGATCTTTCTGGTGAATCAAGATTGTTCATAGATGAACAGGGAAGAAAAAAATATGAGCCAACAAGAAATGATGACAGGCTTAATGTACATAACAATGACCTTCTAACAATGTGGCGTGCAAATGTTGATTTCCAGCCAGTGGTTTCTCACTATGCTATGTTGAAATACATTTCTAAGTATGCATTGAAAGCAGAAAAAAGGTCTGAAAGTTATCATCATATGTTAACTATAATTTCAAATTCTATTGGCCTTGAGGATCCTGCTTTATGTGCATATAGAAAGTTTCTTGCAAAAACAATTGTTGACCGTGACAATGGAGCATAAGAAACATGCCACATGCTGCTTAAGCTGCCTCTTGTTGTTTGTAGTCGGAAATTTGTTTCCTTAAATGTTGGAAGAAATTTTTGTAGGAAAATATCAAGGGATGGCTTGCAATGTTCATCTGAGAATACTTTCGTTCAACATTATCAAAAGAGACCTTTTTTCCTTGAACATCTATCTTTGATAGAAACAACTCTTGGACATTTGATAGCAAGCATAAACAAGATCCATGGAAGGCTAGAGATGTTCATGCTATTGTTCGGGTTTGGCCACAGTTTTATTCTATTCCCGGTGAGGATTCAGAGGAATTTGAAACCTTTTGCTAGTCAGAATTGCTATTGTACAAGCCATTTCGTGACATTTCTATAGAAATTGGCCTTTCAGCTAAAGTTATTATTGAAATTTGGAAGCATTTTTGATATCCGGCATGGCATGTTGATCGACAACAATCAATTATAGACAATATTGAAGATGTAGAACATGGTGATTTTTCTAACCACGAAATGAATGTTTAAGATGATTTTCAAGAATGGCAGATTTTCTCTCGTTTGGTTCCACCAAATGATGTGAATGTTTTTTATCTTCACACCCTTGGTCGAAGGGACTTTGATATATCCTTTGACTGGGAGAGTACAACTGTTTCTGATGATGTTGCAAAGGAAGATACTATTTTTATAAGGATTGCAAAATCAGTGGGTGATATTGTTGACCTATCAAACAGAACATTTGCATCTCTAGGTTCTTTGTTGGAAAAACAACAACTTGCTTTTGAGATTGTGTTAAGGCACTTTGTTGAATATGAAATTCGTGAAGCTCTTCTTATGATTATTCAGGGCACTGTGGACACTGGGAAGTGTTTCCTTATCCATTGTATTTTTAAAGCTCTTTTTAATTCATCAAGTGATGGAAGAAGCCCTTTGCTTCTTCTTGCGCCAACAAGAATAGCTGCTTTTAATATACATGCAAAAACAATACACTCGGCTCTAAAAATACCAATTAAGGATATGCAACCACTATAGGGCCAGTCACTTGCAGTATTCCAAGAAGAAATGTGGCATATTAGATATATATTGATTGATGAAATGAGCTTTATGGGATCAAGGTTGTTTATGCATATAGATGCTCGATTACGAGAAGCATTTCCAGAGAAAAAGGATTTTCCTTTTGGTGGGATATCCATCATCCTTGTGGGCGACCTTGGCCAAATGCCTCCTGTTAGAGATAAGCCTTTGTATGTAGGTAATACAGTAGGGAAAGTCTTGTGGAACAAATTCAACATTCTTGTCACTCTTGACACAATCTTTCGCCAACAAGGGAATAATCAGAAACAATATTGTTTTCGTAGAGTCCTCAATAACATAAGAAATGTAGAACCTGTTCTTGAAGATTGGGACTTTCTTATGTCTCGGGCTGATATGAGGTTGCATCCTACAGAAAGATATCTATTTAATGCAGTAGTTCACATGTTTCCAACAAATAATTTTGTGTCCTTGCATAATAGGCATATGTTAAAATCATTAAATTCTCCAATTGCACGATGTGTTGCTGAATACTCAAGGCATTCAAAAATTGGTGGTGTTGATGATGATCAATTGGACCATGAAGTTTTGTTGTGTCATGGTCAACATGTTATGTTGACATGTAATTTATGGGTTGAAACTGGCTTGGTGAATGGTGCGCTTGGTTTTGTTAAGGATATATTCTATGTGCCTACCTCTAAGCCACCTGCACTTCCAATGTTCACAACTATTGTTTTTGATAAGTATGTTGGTGTTCCATTTGATGCAAGACATACAAACATTGTCCCTATCACCCGAGTGATAAGAGGAAATCGAAAACAAATTCCTTTGAAGATGGCATGGGCTCTTACAATCCACAAGTCATAGGGATTGACTTTAGAATGAGCATCAGTTGATATAGGGAATAAAGAGAAGAAATGCCTTACCTTCACAACCATATCAAGAGTGAAATCAATAGATGGTTTACGCATTGCACTGCCTTTTACATTCCAATGTTATGCCAAGATGAAAGATAGCACATATGTTACAATTAGGAAGAAGGAAGAGGAGCGATTGAAGTCCACATCACTATGAAATACAAATAATAACATTGTGGCCTTCTTTATAGTTTTAAACTTCAAATTTGTAGTGGATTATTTGATGTAGACAAAACAAAAAATATATGTGAAGACTCAATGTTCTTTCTGTGATTGTAATGTTGGTTAAATTGTGATTATTTTAAACACTAGTGTTGTTTTTATGTGCAAAATTGTATATCTCTGGTCTTAGACTGTCCTATTATGCTGTGCTTCTTTAAATCCAATGTGTCCAATTCTGACTGTTCAGAAATGATATGATAAAGAATTATTTGAGAAAAAATACATATATCAACAATAGAAATTTTTTAAGAAGTGTTCATTCACATAAGGAAATAAGAAAAGAACAATGATAGAAGTACCACATGCATTTGAATCCTTTCGATGTGGACAACACTTTGATTCCACTTTCCTATTTGAGAAAACCTCCAGAAGATGCAAAAGTGCAAGTCTTGAAAAAGATTCTTGGTTTGCAATGTGGTTCTTATATTGGTTTTGGTTTAGATCGCTATCGAACTAATCTATTATGACTCTTCTATAGGAAATATTAATATTGGCACAAGCATCTTAAACAACAGAGTAACATTTACTTCACTTTCAAGGACATGAGATTCGCTTCGCAAATTTGAAGCATGTGGAATGGGTCTATGACAATGTCTTTATCCTACAACTGAAAAATATATAAATATCCTTATCTAAGCCTGGTTATCTATAATCAATGTGATCTTTCATTATTCCTAAAAGACAAATAAGGATATAGATGGCTTACTTATCAAATAGAAAGATGCATTCATATAATGGTTACTTTGTTTAAGAAACTAAACAAAGTAGTTATAAAAACATTATCACATTCATCAATATATATCTATATCTATCTATATATATATATCTATAATATATATAATATATTTATATTATATTTAAATATATATTATATAATTTATATAATATATAATTTTAATATATATATATATATATATATATATATCGTGACATGTATCCTCTGAAATATAACAATTCTCAATCTTTAGAAATGATATGATAAAGAATTATTTGAGAAAAAATACGTATATCAACAATAGCAATTTTTAAACAAGTGTTCATTCACATAAGGAAATAAGAAAAAAACAATGATAGAAGTAGCACATGCATTTGAATCCTTCCATATGAACAACACTTCGATTCCACTTTGCTATTTGAGAAAAACCTCTAGAAGATGCAAAAGTGCAAGTCTTGAAAAAGCTTCCTGATAAAAATGTGAAATCTTGATGCAACTTTTGAAAAAAAATATATTTAGAAGAATAGTAGTGCAACTTCCCAAGTCACAATTTTATACAAATTGAGGACCCTTTCTAAGTACATGAAAGGGTCTTAAATAATAAAACTGTTATCAACAAAAATCGCTATAAGGTATTCAAACTGTGACATGAAAATGTGGGATTTGCTATTAAATTAGCAGTGCAATGGCGGTTGACCTAATTCATTGAATCAACTTCTTCTCTTATGCTTGCAGCTCACAGATTGCTAGCATTGGTTGGATTTCCGGAGGTTTGCTCATCCTAGAATATAGCTGGGCTGTGTAGGTGGCATTGTAGAGTTCGGGAACCATGTAGTTGATCGCGTCAGTTAGGCATTCCATGGCCATCTGTTGGCTCTGAGGCTTGACTAGAAGAAACCAGAATGCATCCCATGTCAAGTTTTGAACTTCTCCGATCTATTTTACTCTGCTTGCCAGCTCCTGTTTCCATTGATGTTCCAGTTCCTTTGCTTTCGGGAGTTTTCCTGGAGAGAAATCGGAAATCAAATTAGATATATATAAACTATTATTTACTAATTCGATTACAACATTCATTGTAGCTCTGGCTCTAAAAGTCGCCCTTTTGGCTTTCATTAGCTAAGATTCCCATTCTGAAAATAGGATTTCCTTGTGTGATTCTTGTATTTTTGGCAAATTTGCAGCCCTTCCTTCCTCTGAATTTTGCCAAGAGAGAAAGTTTGTTATTTTTTCATCTACTTTATCCACTTCCAATCTCCTGTCAACTGCCTTGTCAATCAATGATTCATAGATGTCGTACAACATGTCGGCCAATGAGATATTATGAGAAAGGATGTTCAATTGCTGGGACAAGGCTTTGGTTATCTCCAAGGGTTCTTTTTTTAATTCAGTAACCTGTGGATAACCCTTGTATTTTTCTATCTGTAATTGTAGTTGTCCAATTTGATCATCCTTGGCCTTCTTTTCTTGCTCAATCACTATCTGAAGGTTGCTTAGTTCTTGAGGCAACTTTTGTTGTTTCTGGAGAGCCTGCTTATCAATTTTTCATTTCTCCATATTCAACTGTTCTTTAAGTTTCTCATTTTGTTGCCTTTTTTCTACTAGCTACTATTCTAGTTGATTAATATTTTGCTGTTCTTTTGCCAATTGCATCTCAAACTCAGTGATCCTTTGATATTTATCCCTGATTAGTTGACTGACCTCTGAGGCTTTGTCCATTGTTGTTGTTGTGTAAGCCCCTGCATGCTGAGATAATTTTGTTAAATTCTCAGGATGATTGACTTGTGACTTCCATACATTCATGATTTCGTCTTGAGGAGTTAAAAGAGGTGCTTGATCAGTTTTCCTCTTTTTCCTCTATCTTTTAACAACAACCCTGTGCTTTGGACTGTAGAATACATCAAGGGGTGGCATTTCCTCTATTTTTAGTACAATCCCTTCTGTGGGATTTTCGGGAATGATTTCTATATCCTGCTACATTTTGGGTGGGCTGCTTGTCCCTTTAATCAGAACACTAATAACCTCAGATTTTTGTGCTGTGGGCGTTTTGGTGTAGTGAGGTTTTGGGAGTCCTTTGAATTTTCTATGATTCGATCGAATTTCTCCCATTCCTTGATTAAATTTTGATCAATATTTCTATCAATATGAAGGAGCTCAATAATTTCTTGCTTTGTGCTTTTCCTTTCAGGGCTCTTCTACTTTTCAGGAATCTTCTGGGTAGTTTTTCCTTCACTTTTTCCTTCATGTCGTACCATAGGAGTGGTATTTAATAGGTGCATCAGTAGAGTTTCCAACCTCCTTGTTCTGAATTGTAGAAATGATTCTACTCCCTCTGCTCCCAATTTGATTTTCGCAAGTTGTTTTACTTGATAAAATAAGTCAGCTGAGGTGAAAAAATCATCATAATCATCTTTCTCATGTTCAAACTTGGCAATTTTGACATGAGAGGTGAAGTTATAGGCTCTTGCTTTTGGATCATATTGCCTCTTTGGAATGGTTGCTAACTTTAGCGCTTTTATTTTCTCTACTTCTTTCTTTGCATATTTGAAGTCATGCAGTGTGAAAGTACCACATGGGAGGGGGAATTAAGGCCACATTTGCTTTTTGGAGTCCTTTGGGTTTCTGGACATCCCTTCTTCTGTGATTTGATAAGCTATTTCCCTGGAAAATAGTTTATCGGGAGTGTATAAGGGGAGAACATATGGAGCAGCAGTGCTTCAAAAAAGTCTAATGTAGGTGAACTTTTCTTCACCAAACCAATTACTAATTGATGTTAAGTCGACACTGGCTTCATCGGATAACTGAGGAGCAGGTTTATTGAATATAGCATAATGAACAGGTAAGAAAAAACCATGAGAGATTCTATAAAGATGGTTTTTATAATAGGTTTTCCACAATTCCTTATGATAGATGTGAATGGGGGTTGGGTCTTATGGATTCCATTTCCAACCTAGAATGGGGTAATCGGAATTGAAATAGATAGTGTCCATAATGTAGGCACTCATATAAAATGGGGGTATTTCCTGTGTAGTCTCGAATCTGTTTCTTCTATAATCGAGGATATGGTTGGCCATTTTATGAGACAAAATGGTTTCCGAATCCATGATATACGAGTTAACCACTGCCTCCATTAAAGGAACCATTTCAATTGAAAACCTAGCAAAATCGGAGACTCCAAAGAGTCTACATATCATAACACCAGCATAGCGGTAAGGAGATGCTAAGGAGTCAATGGAATACATACCCGATGATTCATGCTTGTGTTTGTTTGGGTAATGCCTCCACCACCTGATAGGATCTGAGTCCACGTCATTTTGTTTGGAAAAGGCTTCAATAAATGCCTTGTTGTAATGCTTCTCCGGTTCCGCCAAATGGTACATCTTTTTGATATTTTCTGCTCCGAACGAGCCGAACATCCTTCCATCAACTGTAAAAAATGCTCTATCTGTTATGTTGATGCTCTCGATTACCCATCTAACTAAGTCATTATAGGGTAATATTCTAGGGCAGACAACTATTTTGTGGAGAAAAGAGGAGGCCAAATCCTTCAGAGTATTCTCTGATTTGTCACTATAATCAGTTGTTGCCTTTTCTTCTTCAATTAGTTCTGGATCTTCAACTTCCAATAAATTATATATGCTTTCCCATGAAGCTTTGCCCAAGTCGGCGCATATCCAGAGGAGAAAATTCGTTCAAAGATAATGCACAATACACAAGATTAACAACAATTAAGCACAATAACTGATATGAATTTGATATATTGAGTTACCACGAATTAATCCTCGAAGGATTCAACCATAACTGCTTTATTAATGATTTCGGAAATTACACTATAGAAATTTTGAATAATATGACACTTATTCATAGAGATTATCCTGATTATACGTTGATCATCAATTTTTGCAGAATTAAGAAACAATCGCATGCGCATATTGAAGCATCAATCGCACATATCAACGCAATATATCACGGGGAAAGCATGCAGCTGAAAATCCCCAACTATCTGTATATTATATTGATTGAGAACATGTAACAATACATAGTACAATACTCCTCACAAGTACTCAGCACTATCTCCACCTATTACACACAAACTAGCTCAGATCTGAATCAATCACTGGCTCAAATCGCCTCCGCTACTTGCCTGCCTCCACTGCGCAATCCTGCATGAGAATAGAATGAGAATGGCTGATCCAAACTCATATTTCCCTTGTGTAACACTACACAATCCTCATGAGCAATCTCAATCTACTGATTGTGCAAATCACATGCACAACTATAGTCACAACTGACAGCTGTCTTGCCCTTTCACTCATCTCTAACACTTGTCTCCACTGAAATGTCCATGCACTGAGTTAACTGATGTATTCTTTAGTTGATTTATGAGTTAATAATTAGTGAATTAATAAATAACTAATTCACATCACTCATCACTAGTGTATTTGTTAGTTAGACTAAATACAACTAGTTCAACTAAGTCAAACTGAAC